>CM056170.1:9497434-9690412 GCA_029691765.1 Entomobrya proxima | reverse complement strand
CGGTTTGTTAAACTTTAAACTGACTGTCAACTGTAGGGTAAAAGGTCACGACCATTTCAAATTTTTTTTCTTCAAGGGATCTAAACTCCGTTGCATATCTTTGGAAGCACTCATAAGCTACCATGTTAAAATCGAAACTTTGAGTTGCTATAATTTTTGAATTATTCGGCCTTTTGGCATTTTCTTTGAAAACCCCACTAGAATTAAGCGTTATTTACGTAGATTAAGCGTTTGAATCGCTGGCATGACGGGAACATGGTCAAAAATCGTTGCATATGTTTGGCCGCACTTTTTCCCGTGTCCCGTGTGACACGGGAAATATCTTTCTTTTAAAAGCATCACTAAAAATTAACACACTATTTTTCGAAATCTTGATACGTCCTGTTTTTCAAAACAACGCTTTAAATAACCGACAAGCTCATACGAATAGTCGTACGCTGCATTTTTCCTGAACAAAAATTCTTCTTTATCTCACAGAACCCCATAAAATTCTCCGTTATTTTATATTTCATACGTTTTAATGAAAACTATACCTAGTATTTTAATCACTAATTTGCACGTTTAGTTGAAAAATTATCAAGAAACAATGTGTGCACTCTCCACACGGATTTTAATGCTAATTCCAAATCTATCTTTAGATTTCCTCTGTCTTGCGTAATTCTTGAGTAATTTGAATTTTAAAACACTTAATATTTTGGGGCAACACGATACCAGCACAATGTTTATGCATGCACTATGCTCTAGCTAATAAGCGACTGCTTCGAGCCAACAGACTCTGGCGTCAGCAACCAAATCGTAATTTCTCTCACCGCCGCCGCTTCTCAGACAATAACTGAAACAAAAATCAAACACAAAAATGTACCAGCAACGTATTTTAACGATTTACTTTATTTATACAATTTAAAACCTTGCAAGATAAAAGTACACAATCTACAAAATTGCTTTAATTGTAAAAACTTTCCTGTACAAAATTTTATATATTTTATCATTTTGCAATCGCCAAAAAAAATTTAGACGAGAATCCACGAATCGGGTGTCTCCTTAACCAATAAGTTGATGTAGCAGAACGGGCTGCGAAACGTATACTTTTTCTCGATTTTAATTAGCTCGTCGGGAATCTCAACCATTGGTGCGCCATTACCACTAAAACAGGACCAAAAATCTATATATATATAGAGTGATTCCGTTGTCTGTTACAATTCCTAAACATGTACCATGACAATGTCAATTAAAGTTAATTCATATTTGAACACAGATATGGGCATAATTGAATAGCATATCATCTTATGCAGTTTTTTACGCTGCTTTCAATGGCGTAAATAGTTGTTTGTTTTAAAATGTAGTTTTTGAGATTTTTAAGTATTATTTTTGTTTCATATAGTTGACAATAAAAGTTATTTTATATTTAAACGCAGATGTGGGCATATTTGAGCTACATATCTTCTAATGTAGTTTTTTACGCTGCTTTCAATGGTGTAATTAGTTTTCTGTTTCAAAATGTAGTTTTTGAGATTTTTGAATTTTAAGTTGAATTTAGTTGTTTGTCAATTAAAGTTATTTATTATACTCTCCTCGCACGAATTAGACGAAAACGTCCTCGTTAGAAAAACAAGTTGTTGCAATACACGTAGCTTTATACGTTTATTCCCGGTAACCAACGGTTTCCCAAAATTCAAAAATATAACGCGGCTCAAAATAAGGAAGTGAGGTCAAAATCTACAAGGAAATGGCCTCAGAGAAGCTGAAAGTGTAAAGCCGCGTCCTTGCAACAACTTGTTTTTCTAACGAAGAGTTTTCGTCTAATTCGTGCGAGGAGAGTACATACCACCGATTTACATAAGAAACAGCATATTAACTTTTAAGAAATTTTTATGCTTTCCACGTTCGGAAAGTGCATGCGAGAAGTTGAAAAATCCTAAGTTTTTGCAAACTAACAACATACTAATTTATCAGAAAGTTTTAGGATTTCAACGTTCTAAAAAAGATTGCGAGAAATTAAAGAACCCTAATTTTTTGCGCAAACGAATAGGTATGCGTAAATAACAACATACTAACTTTTCAGAAACTTTTATGCTTTTGATGTTCGAGAAAAGCATACGAAGAATTGTGTTTTTAGAGAAATGCCTACTAAAATACTTGACTTAAAATTGCGAACCATCTAGATGTTCATTTTTAGATAACAATAAAATTATATTTGATTTTGATTGTTTTTGACGTGGCAGGGCGTATGCCTGCACTATAGCTTTTAACTTTTTAGAAACTTTTATGCTTATGACGTTCGAAAAGTGCATGCGAGAAGTTGAAAACCCCGAATACGTTGCACACTACCACAGGTATGCATAAATAACAACATAATAAGTTTTCAGAAAATTTTATGCTGACTGAAAACTTCGAAATAATGTAAATGTACATTTTTAAATAACAATAAAATTGTATTTAATTGTGATCGTTGTTGACGTGGCAGGGCGTATGCCTGCACTATATCTAGTTAATATATATTTATAGAAAAAATAACAATTTCAACAATACAACTTACGTTTTAAAATTGCAGTAATTAAGGTAATCGCAGCACAACTGCCAGGGCTTTCGTTTGTGAATCGCTTGAATGCGGGCATTTTCTGCTATTTCGGCTTCTTGCTGTTTGTAGTATTTAGCGCACAAGCTAGCATGCTTGTTGTCGCTCCATAAAGACATGACGTCGAGCACTACGTCGTAAGTATTGATAAGCGATGATATGCATGATTTTTGTGGTGGATTCAGATTCTGGAAAATTGGGCTGGACAGGATGTTACTGGCTTGCCTGTTTTTAAATTATTTTGTTTTAATTAAAGAACTCACTATGCAACGCATGTAAACTTACAGTTTTACTATCCCGCTGATTCGTGTGACCACACAGTCAGAAACAGGCGTTTCCTCGAGCAATAGATAAAGTTCGATCAGAGCTTCTGTGTTGTCAAACCAGCTTAATGGTTGCACGTAAATCAGATCCAGTAACTTTTCTTGTAGGTCCTTCACATCGTACTTGTTGGCAGCAAATAGTAACTCGACTGCTAACTTGAATGAGTTTGTAGCAACGGTAATATGTGAATTGTTGATGAACTCCATAAATGGTTCGAACACTTCAGAAGCTACCTCAAGTGTCAGGTTTCCTTGGTTCGAAAGGAACTGCGCTTCAAGCACTGGACTGCTGCCTATAGAGTAACATGAATTTGGGAACATTCCCAAAATACGTAACACCGGTTTTTTGTGTTACGGATTTTGGGAACGCTCCCAAATACTGAGATTATTTTAAGCTTACATTTCAACGCAGCAACGTAGCAATACTTAGAATCCCCATTAGAACTGAACACCTGAACAATCTCCCCAGTCCACGGTCGAGGTTTAACGGTAGTAAAGTAACCAGGCATAAAAACGTCAGGATGAAATCCCAAAGCACGCAGTACAACGGATAATTCCACGGTGAAGTGCATGTCAGTAAGATCAAGAGCATTCGAATAAGCCTTCTCAACCATCCATTTTTCGCAATCCCACGAGTAGCCTGAATAAAAAATTGATTATAATGTACGTAATAGGGTTAATTTGCAAATTTTAACCCATCTAACTCACCACTCGCACACGGTTTATTGTCATCAAAACAAGGAACTTCTTTTGTTTTCCCATCCTCAGAGTGCACTTGAAGCGTGCCGTTCGACAACGTGATTTGAAATGAGCTGTTAACCCAATCGTCCAGTTTTTTGCGGAGAACCTCTGGAACGTGAGCGTATGCCCATAGCGTGTCGGCTGGAAACTGTGCGGCTGCTGTTGTGTCAGTGCTAACTGGTTGGTGTTTTCTTCCGAACTCTACGTTCATGCTAAAAAACATGAATGTACTAACAATCATGATTGAATGATAGAGCAGATAAGCATGTAAACTCACGTTCTCTCGTCACAAGTCTCCAGACACCTATCATAAACGTACTTGAAAATCAAATTAAACACGTTATAGTGATAATTTACTTGGTTGAGTAGTGCTTTTTTAACAAAATCAGGGTTGCTTGCAAAATTAGGGCGTAGGAAAAAAGGCGTGTTGACAGTTTCCCATGATTTGCATAGGTTTACTTGAAATTTAGCGTGTTCATAGTATCGTTCTGTTTCGTTTTCCTCTAACTTTAGTGTTAGTTTAGTTGGTTGGGTTATCAAGAATTCTCTGCTGGAATTTCGGAGAACGTCTCCTTGTACTACGTTTTCGTAGATTTCGGGGATTTTGTTGGGACTCATGATTGCGACAAACTTTAGTCGAGCTGTTAAAGGTGTTTAGAGGTTTAATGTGTTTATTTGTGAATTTAGCTCAAGCCAACAATTTCACGTTTTAAGGACGTTTAATCATGTTTTAAGGGATCTTATGTAGGTCCAGACACCAGTAGGGTTGTTACAGCTGGGAAGTGCAACCCTACAGCCGACAACCTGTAACCGACTGCTGCGTACCTCCAGCCGACAACTCCGGTAGGCTACCTTTAGCCGACTTTCCCTTACCAGATGAAGGGTGTCTAGTTCACGACTTTTGAGTTAGCATTTTGTACGAAGGTTCAGTTGACATTCTAGAAATTGTTTAGGGATTTTTTCACTTGGAATTTTTGGGGATTTTATTTGTCAGGATTATATTGCTTATATTAACTTAAGCCAAACAAACTAATGAATCCTAACTAGCCTTAATTAAGCAAATAAGTGAACAGCTTTTCTATTAAGTAACATAGTTGAAACGTTTTTAAGTTGTTCTGTGGTGCGGTGCACTGCACTAGAGTCAAAGTTAATTTTTGGTTGTTTACGTGGACCGTTGTTATTTTGCCTGGGATACGATTGTAAAGCAGTGCCACTATTTGTATAATTAACAATAATTGTCATTTCCTGGCACATCAGACTAATTATTGTCTGCTAAAGTTGTCGTCTGGAGGGAGTCCGGTTCCGGCTGTAGGG
The DNA here is from genome assembly GCA_029691765.1 of Entomobrya proxima. Classification (NCBI taxonomy): domain Eukaryota; kingdom Metazoa; phylum Arthropoda; class Collembola; order Entomobryomorpha; family Entomobryidae; genus Entomobrya; species Entomobrya proxima. The sequence goes on along the minus strand of CM056170.1, from coordinate 9,685,459 downwards.
ATTTCCCCCACACTGCCCACACGGATTTAAGGATTTGGATAGTTTCGTGTTTAGGGTGAAGATTTATGCTTAGGTTTTTGTTAGGAAAGCGTTTTTTCTCTTGAGTCATTTACAAGTATTGAATACACGATCGTGCATTTTTATCACGTTAATTAGTATGGAAGGATTTAAGAAAATTTCTGAATTTATCGGTGTGTTTCGGATGTTTTGAAACTATCAATTATTGACGTCTTTTTAGAGAAATTGTAACACGTTTTTATGAATTAAAAAAATTGTTGGCACGTAGAAATCAGTTTCAATAGTGTCAATTTACTACTTAAACGGTTTAAAAGCTTGCATATTTCATCCAGTTTTGCCAATTATTTGTGATTCGCTATACGCCAGTTTTGATTTAATAATTTATGAAGATTCTTAAAAAATTCTCATACATTTTAATGAAAACTGTACCTATTATTTTAATCACTAATTTGAACGCTTATTTGAAAAATTATCAAAAAATTATGTATGCACTCTCCACACAATTTTTAACGCTGATTCCAAATCTATCTTTAGTTTCACACAGTTTTGCAGGATACTTGAGTAATTTAAATGTGAAAACACTTAATATTTTGGGGCAACACGATACCAGCGCAGCGTTTATGCATGTATTATGCTCTAGCTAACAAACGATTCCATACGATTTCCAACAAGAACGTAATGCAAATAAAAAAAACATTATTTCCTTTACAACATTTTATTTAACAAACTCCCACACTCTTCTCAAACCCAATTCCCTTATTTTGAAATTTTCAACACATATACATGACCCTCGAACTATCATAAAATGGTTGCAATAACAATTAAATAAATATGCATCAGTAAATAGATTTTAAAGTTAACACAAAATTAAGACGTCTGGACTGTCTCCACAACCAATTTAGGGAAAGTTAGAAATTCGTACTCAGAATTAATTCTTTTCTCGATTTTAATCAGTTGCTTAGGTTTTTCACCTGCTGGCTCGTCACTTCCACTAAAAACACAAAAAGATATTTAGCAGATCAAATAAACAAATTCAAAATTAATTGCCTTACGTTTTAAAGTTGCAGTAATTAAGATAGTCACAGCAAAGCTGCCACGGTTTCCTCTTATGAATAGCTTGAACACGGGCATTCTCTTCTAGCCTGTTTTGGAAAATTGCGTAGTGATCAGCGTGCCATGTAGCGTGTTTGTTATCTCTCCATAAAGAAATGGGATCGAAAAACACGTCGTATGATTCGATAACGCAATTTATCAGGGATTTCTGGACAGGTTCTAGATGCTGGAATATTGGGCTGGACATGATTTCACTGGCTTTACTGTGGAAAATGAAAATATTCAGTTGAATATATTTAGTTTTTTTTTCAATTAAAATATCAAGATTTGAAGAGCCTTACAGTTTAACTATCCCGCTGATCCGTTTGAACACACACTCAGAGGCACGCGTGACCTCAAGCAGTAGATAGAGCTCAACCAGAGCTTCTGTGTCGTCAAACTCCGAGAAAGGTAGCACGTAAAACAGGTCCAAAACGTAATCTTGGAGTTCCTTGACATCGTACTTATTAGCTGCGAAAAGTAACTGCACAGCTAATTTGAATGATGTGGTAGCAGCGGTGATGTGTGAGTTGTTGATGAACTCGATAAATGGTTCGAACACTTCGTTAGGTAACTCAAGTGTAAACGGGTTCATGGTGTTCCAGCGTAATTGTGCTTCGAACACTGGGCTGCTGCCTACAAAATTGGATTAACCCCGAATGGAAAATATAGCGTTTGGGATTGCATAAAAATTACATTATTTTGTCATGAAATAAATCTGCATAACCAATATTCTCACTTTTCAATGCAGCCAAATAGCAATAGCTAGAATCCCCGTCAGAACTAAACACCTGAATCATCTCCCCAGTCCAAGGACGCGGTTTAACGGTAGTAAAATAATCCGGCATAAAAACGTCAGGATGAAGCCAACGAGTATTCAACTTAAAGTACATTTCAACAGTCAAGTTCTTATCATTAACTGATGGGCCGTTGGCGTACATGCATTCCTGTATCCAGGACTGATCGGAATCGGAACCATACTCTTCTCCTGAATGAATAAAAGATTAATTTAAATACTCACTAGATTGCGCATTAAAACGTAAACACATACCCAATTTACAAAGCGGTTTATTCGGGTCCACGCACGGAACTACTTTTGATTCCTCGTATTTCGAATGCACTTGAATCTTATTCCGAGAAACTGACACTTCAAAGTAGCCGTTAACCCAGGAGTTAAGTTTGTTGCGGAGTTGCTGTGGAACGTGAGCGTAAATCCAGAGATAGTCGGCGGGTAATGGGGTTGTAGCTAGTACGTTCGTGCTAACCGGTTGGGACTTTCTTCCGAATTCTACGAGCATTCTGGGGGAGAGTTAATTGGATAAGTAAACTTGATAAGGAGAAACAAGTAAAGTTTGGTAAAGTAAAGATGAATTCAGCGTTTTCTAGAGTTTAAAATCATGCGACTGATTTAAATAAACTCAACAATTATAAGTATGTTATGGGAATCGATGTTATGTGTAATTTTTACTCGCATTCAAGTGTACAAACATTGGATATTGGGTTATAGAACTAACTGTAGTGTTTTAAGAAGAGGCTCTACCGAACATTATACTTGATGAAATTTTTAATGATGGTTTGAATATTTTAATTTGTAAGCTTACTAAAGTGTTAAAACTTCAGCAAACCATAAACTTACGTTTTCTGATCACAAGTCTCCAGGCACCTGTCATGAACATACTCAAAAATCACGTTGTAAACGCGAGTTTGATACTTGATATGGTTAAGAAAACAATTTTTAACTTCATCAGGTTTATCTGCATAGTAAGGGTTAAGAAAAAAAGGCGGTTCGGGAGAATCTAATGATTTGCACAATTCTACTTGGAATTTAGTGTGCTGGTAATATCTCTCTGTTTTGCTTTTTGTAAGATTTAGGTTTAATTTAATTGGTTGCGTGATTATGGTTGTTTTTGGGTAGGGTGCTCGGAATGCTCCTCCGAATAATATTGTTGTGTACATGCCCATGTCCATGATTAAATGTAAATGTAATTAAATGTTAATAATTGATTGCTAGAAATGGATGAGTTCAGGAAATGCTGATTGTGGTCATGTGTTGATGTTTATAGTAAACCAAAATCTCTCGTTTTAAGATCCCTTTATCCTGTGCATGTTAAGGGTTGTAATTGTAAGGGTCCAAGCTTATATACAGGAGAAGGGGCAATGGTTTTAAGGGTAAGTTTGAAGTTGAATAGACCCGAGTTTCGTGTTTAGCAATTGTGAAGACTCGTGCTTAGGTTCTTAGGAAACTGCGTTGCTTTTGAGTCCTTTATAAAATATTGAATGCATGATCGTTGCTTTTTAAATTAACTAATTGGATTGTAAAAATTCGAAGGATTTTAGATAATTTCTGATTTTTTTTCATGTTTTAAAGGTGTTCACGTTATTTTGGAAATTGCAAGCAATTTTTACGAATTAGAATTTCATGATGCAGAATTCATAAATTTCTGTAGAATGTTGCATATTTTTGTTTGCACTTTTTTTCACGAAAAAATCGGCTTCAGTTAGTTAAAGTTGGCATATTTTGGCAATTTCTTGTTTCGTTAAACAGTTTTGCTTTGCTTAAATTCCCTCCCATAATAAGAATTATGAACAATTTCACAAATTTTGATAAAAACTGTGCCTAATATTAGTAATATTTAATTAATTATTTGCACGCGTGTATGCAGAAATTTTAAAAAACTAGCTATACACTTTTCAGACGGTTTTTAACGCTAATTCTAAAACTGTCTTTAGATGCTCTCAACCTTGTATGTAACTCGAATAATTTAAATTTTAAAATAGTAAACATTTTGGGATAATACGATACCCAAACTTCTACTTATTTTTGCCCGATGATTCTACATACTTTTGGGATTAAAATTATTTTGGCACGTAGAAATCCGTTTCAGTTGTGTCAATTTACTATTAAAATGGTTTTAAAGCTTGAACATTTCATCCATGTTTCGCAATTTTTTGTGATTCGCTATACGCCGGTTTTGCTTTTATGTGCCTAGATTGATACAAAAATCTCATACATTTTAATGAAAACTGTGCCTAGTATTTTAATTGCTAATTTGCACGTTTATTTGAAAAATTATTAAAAAACTATGTGTGTACTCTCCACACAAGTTTTAGTGCTGATTCCACATCTATCTTTAGATTTCCTCTATCCTGCCTGATTCTCGAGTTATTTGAATCTTAAAACACTAAACATTTTGGGGCAACGCGATGCATTTACTATGCTCAACCTAACACAATTGCATGCACATTATGATAATAAGAACAACAAAGTGTTTCCTGTACAACATTTTATTTAACAAACTCCCCACCACTCCCACCTCCCCCAACACTCTCCTCAACCCCAATCCCCCTCAAATGCTCAACAGCTTTAGCCCTCAAACTCGCTATACTCTTCCTCCGAATACTAAAAAGATCCTCAAACCCACCACCTTGCTCGTTCAAGCTGCTACTACAGAGCACAGTCCCAGGGGCATCCTGAGAAGCCTGAACGTCCGCCGCCGTGTCTTCCTTTCTCTTCCCCTTTCTCCTACCGGGGCAACTCGAACTCTGGTTATTATTCTCAGTCTCGCTATCCCGTGAGGACTCTGAGCCTGAACTGTCATAGCGCTGTGGAGATTTAGCGTGGGTTGGGGAGCCGCTCAGAGAACTCATTGCGGATTTTAGTTGCTCTGCGGCTTCCATGCTCTTTCGGTGCATTCCTGTTTCAAAATGCCCCGATTAAATAAATCAAAAAATTTTAACTTAAACTTGTAACTCACCAAGCAACCAAGGTGCAACACACTCCCCACCACTCTTCTCCCCTTCACTCTCCTCCTCTTTAACAGACTTAAGTATCGTCTCAGGAAGCGGAAGCGAATGCCTGACCATGGCCCCATACAACCCATACTCAGCCATGATCGTACTCCGTCCCCAACACTTTTCAGTTTTTCTCCATTTAGCGCGTCGGTTCTGGAACCAGACCTTTTGTACAAAAAGAGAATCCTTTAAACAAACCACCCCGTAACAATACGCTTTATCCTGTCACCCGTCAATCAAAAACAGTAAAAAGAAAAACGCAGACTCATGTAAATACCATGTAATTACGCAATTATCCACTTAAAATCAACCACTTTACCTGTATTCTGTCCTCTGGGAGATCCGTTTTCAGGCTGAGCATTTCTCGTGCGTACACGTCTGCTTAGAAACACACGTATTCAAGTCACATATTTCAATTGAAAAACCTTCATAATTATTTTGTTACCTGGGTAATGTGCTTCTTTAAACGCCTTTTCTAGCTCTTCGAGTTGGTATGACGTGAAGATTGTTCTGTAACATGAGATTAACCCATTGTCACTTAATTTTCCTATTCAAATCTGTAAATTTCCCATTACCTATGCCTCCGTTTCTTCTTCTTCTTCTTCCCAGACCCAGATCCCGAGTTACCCCCAATCCCAACACCAGGTCCTTGTCCAGAGTTCCTAGGGCCCTCGTACAATTGTCTCCTCTCGTTTGTCTCCTCATCATCCGCCTCATCATGGTTGTACTTTGGGTTATTCTGCACAGCAGCAGCTAAAGCGTGGGCGTGGAACGAGTTGTAAAACTCTACGTCGTAATACTGCGCGTTGTAGTTGTACGGTTGGGGTTGTTGGATTGGGGTGAATTGGGGGTGAGTATTTACGTACTGGTGGTGGGGTTGTTGGGCTGGAAATTGGAAATTTTGATGATGAGTAACTTGATTAGTAATTTATAAGAATTAATCACTTGTCGGAATAGTTTTCAATTTTGCCGTAAATTAAATTAAGTCGTAAAGAATTTAATTTAGAGTTGTTTTGGGGTGCAGTCCTGTGGGAAATGAGCTGGAACTTTTTGGGATTTTTTTGGAAGGGGGATTTGATTGTGCGTGAGAAATGGGATACAAGACAGTTTTTGGATGTTAATCGGGTGAGGAATGTGTTTTGCTGTTTGGTCGGGGATGATTTGGAAATTGTTTGGATGCTTCTTGTGGATTTAACTTTATGCTGCTAGATTGATTATGCGAGACTAACGATTGTTTAAATTTTATTGATCAAAATCGTCATATTTGCTAAATTGTTTTAAACTTTTGCTAATACTTAAATATTTGCTGCTTTATAGAAAATAGATGTACGCTTGTTTATGCTTGTTTTATATGCAAAACTGAAATATTTTTCAGCATTATTTTTACAAATGCTTTTACAAATTTTAAAACAAAAGCTCTGTTTATAACTGTAAACAATTACAGAAACACATAACTGGGTCTGGTTTACCAGCGAGATTCATTGATTATCTTAATTTTATCGTAAATAATTAATGGCATAATGATAATAAAAGCAATGGAAATTATCGGTGAACTAGACTCAGGATTTTTAAATGCTTTATATCGTATGATTTTAATGAGCAAGTATTTGAATTAACTTGAAATTTTGAACTACTCGTTGCGGTATTTGACGGTAGTTGAAAGAAAGTTAATGTTTCATAACACTATTTTGGAATACTCGTTGTTTTCAGGAAGTTTATACGAAATTTCTACAGCATTTCGGTACTCTTGCTATTTGGAAATTCATGCAGTGTGCTAGTGCTAAATACATTTCTGTGTATCTATTCGCCCTGAAGAAGATCAGAGAAGTGGTCAAAAGCTTTTCTCCAAAATCGTTTTAACCATCAATTTAATTTGTATTGTTTATTCTAGTTCAATGAATATATGAATGAGTAGAAAGAAAAATTGTGTACTTCTCGTTACCATTTTGGAAATTGGTTTAACTCGCACATGAAATTTTGTTTTAAAGCGAACACGTTTATTTGAGACTATCAAAATGATATGTTTGTTTACATTACGCTAAGTATGAGTTGATTCACTGAAGCACTTTATTTAGCTGTTTTGGTAGCTGTATGCGTTTTGAAATTTTCATGTGTCTAATTAGCGTTGTGTTTACTCACGTGACCTAAATGTAAATCACGTATGAATTTTTAAACGTTTCATAACGCATTCACACAAAACAATCATATTGCAGCGTGCAAAACTAAAAGAATTAATATGGAGTATAAATTAGTATTTTAATTGCTAATTAGCGTACTTGAAAACTTGTTTCACCTAAACTGAATGCAAACTTATATGCACGCTTAAACATGAAACGATTAAGCGATGAATCCATAAAAGGTTTGCCAGTTTAAAGAAATCGTATTTATAAATTAAGAAAATATATAGAGCAACTTTTGATGAGGCTTACAAATTTAAAACTAGATAAGTGTTTATAAGGAAACCTACAAGGTCAAGTTTGTTTACATAACAAAAGAGATTGGAGTTGTTAAGAAACATTCAAAATTTTACAGCTTAATTGGTGGATACAGATAACCTGCGTGATATTGAATCGGTGCTATTTAATATAAAAAAGAACCCGGGATCTGTTTCACCGAAATTTTTCATTGCTTCGTTATCATTATCGCTTTAAATTTTCACAATAAAATTAATGATAATCAATGAGCCGCGCTGGTGAACCAGACCCCCGGACAGTTGGGTTCACTTGCTTAAACTTTAATGTTTGGTTTTATTTCAAGTGATTTTGTTAAATAAAATCGTATCAAGAATTTGAAAGATGAAAACGCTCTTTTTGATCACGTTAAATGTAATGTTTGTTAAGCAACCACAGTAGTGTGTTTTTCAATTTCCTAAGAAACCTAGTAATCTGTAAGTCATTCACTAATATTTTTAACGTAAAATTGTAATTTTAACTGGATGATTAAGTACTCTGCACTGATTTGAAAGTTTTAAGCATGAGGTTTTGTAAATTACTTCATTAAACATGCACAATGGCAAGGATGATTAATATTCTCCAAATATTTTGTAATAATTAAGTATCCAATAAATTTCTTGTTTAACAAATACGATGTAAAAATTATCACAAGCTTGTTAAGATTTGCTCCTCAATTTCATGTAATCCCTAAAGAAACAACGCATAACGGCGAATAAGTTCTTCCTAAGCTACTAGTAATCGTTTTAAGCCATTCAATAATATTTTTAACGTTTCACGAAAATTGTAATTTTAACTGGATTAAGTACTCTGCACGAAAGTTTTAAGCATGAGGTTTTGTAAATTAATTGTTTATTAAACATGCACAATGGCAAGCGTCAAGTGGTTTAATATGCTTAAAATATTTTGTTGTAATTATAAGTAACAAATGCGTACTTAACAAATAAGCTGTAAAAAGCTCAAGCTTATTATATTTCATGTAACCCCTTAAGAAACAAAACGCACAACGGCACATAAGTTCTTCAGTTTTCTAAGCTACCTAACAATCAGCTTAAATGCGTCTTGTAAATTAGTTGTTCATTAAACATGCACAATGGCAAGTAGTTTAATATGTTTAAAATATTTTGTTGTAATTAAACACGTGTTTAACAAATAAGCTGTAAAAAATTGTATCTCAAGCTTGTTAGTATTTGTTCCACAATTTCATGTAATTCCTAAAGAAACAACGCATAACGGCGAATAAGTTCTTCCGTTTCCTAAGCTACCTAATCAGTGCAAATCGTGGTTATTATATATCATATCAATTATTTATTGATTATAATAGTGTTCCAGTCAGTTTCCATGAACGCAAGCGTTACTAAACACTGATTAAACGCATTCAACACACACGAAAGTACACAATTTTCAAATAATTTTCACAAATTCCTATAGTAACGGTTACTAAAAAACAGATTTTAGTAAACTTTACAGGCCTACAAATTTGTCACACGGCGCAAAAGTGACACCAATATTGAACAACGTATTAACCAGTTCATAAACACAGTTAATAACAATTAACAAAGTTTTAAAACGTTTTAAACTCCCAAAACTTACCTGCATGCCCTCTGCTCCTCTCATCAGCTTCTTTATCCTTATCCTGTTCCCCCCACTTATTATTAAGCCCAAGCAACCCTTCAATCGCAAAATTATTACTGGATTGCTTGCTATTCATTGGACCGTCCATTATAATCATTTTGGTTCACTTTAACATTATTTCACTTTAACTCACGTTACCCCGATAAATTAATTTAATTGTACACACTAAACTATTAATAACTTGTCACATTCACAAAACGTGTCCAGTTACCCCGCGTATTTTGCTTAAAAAGAACCCTCGTATTTTTTCCAGGAGACTCCGGGAACTACGCACCCGATGAGCTTGTTCAAGTGGCGATTGAGGAATGAAAGCTACTTGTAAGGGTGAAGGGATGATACCAGCTAGAGCTCGGGTTTTTGTGTTGCGTAATATTGCGATTGGGTTGGACGTGCTTTTTTTTGGAGAAGTTTTGAAGGATGAGGTTTTTTTTGGTATCTTGTATATAATGTTGGGATAGTGTTTGAGGTTTATTGTGACAGGTTATTTAATTCTATCATACAGTTTATGCGCTGTGAAATTTAAACGCTAGTTTTCAAATTAATGCAATTGTTAAGCCATCAGAACTGAACGTAAATTCATGTAAAATTTTCAAGCCAGATAAATTTTGAAAATCATTTTTTTTAGTTTTTTAAAAACGACGTTCTTACGTTTAAATTTATTGGTAGTGTTTGAAAAGTTTGTTTAATTAAGTAGTTTGCAAGCACTTTAAGTCAACAAAAATTGCCAAAATTGCTGATTTGTTTGCATGAAAATGTTGGGTTTACCTAAAAACTTGATTCTTCCGATTTGAGATTTTTTGATTTGCAAATAAATATAAATGGAATTTATTTCTTTTAAAATTTAATTTATTCATGAAATTTAAGGATTATCAGAAAATTTTTTGCTTAAAAAGTTAGACTTTGAATTTGAGCAAAATCATTTTTCGTGTTAATATTAATAAGGTGAGTGAACGGATAAATAAATCCGGATTTATAATTGAAACAATGAAACATGAAGTTTTGAGAATCGTTGAAGTTAGTGCTATATTCAAGTTTTTATGTTTGCAATTTTAAAAATATTCAATTTACTTAAAAATTTAGCATATAATTGAAAGAAACTTCAAATTTAGATAGAATTTAGCTTAGATTACACATGATATCAACAAAAACCAACAAAAACACTAATTCCCTCCAAAACACCAAACGGGTCCACTCCCTAGTCTCCAGCAACAAACCTTAAATCACCCACAGAAAGACCGATGCGTTTTAAAAAGGCTTCGTGATGATACTAGAGCTCTAGCAGCGTTTGTCGCTTTTGGTGTAACACGGGGTAAAGAGAGATAACGCTTTTCGGCGATTTTTTACTTTTACATTTGGGGGTGACTAGCTACATGTTTTTAGAGTGGATTTTAGGGTAATGAGTTTATGGACTGAGATTCAGGTTAAGGAGATTTTACTAAAACTGTTTGTAAAATTGTTTTGATAACGAGATCGTGATGAAGATTGGGGTAAAGGAACCTTGGGTCTTGGGTTCACCAGCGTGGCTCATTATTTTGAGTAAATACGAAATTTAATGGTGATAATGAAAGCAATGATAATTTTCGGTGAAACAGGATCCAGGTTTATAATTTAGTTGTGTGTTTATAACACTGTAACTTGATATTATTTTTTGTTTGTAAAAGAGGTTGGCATCGAGTAGGTATGTGTTTTGGTCGTAATTCTTCAGTTTACACACAACCTTGTAAACTGCCTCTTTAAGAGACTCAAGTGTTAAGAGAAAAATGCTTATTAACTGTTAATATCTTACTTTTGTGTCATTTTGACGCTGCTATAATATCATGCAGTTTGTTATAAATATTTAGATTTTTTCTTGATACTAAGTTAGGATTTACATGGTTTTTTAGAAACATATTTTTGCTAAATAAAAGCTGAATATTTTGGTTTATTTTGCTAAATTTTAATAATGCTCCGTAACAATAGGTTGCTTAAAAATTATTTTCATTCGTGTAGAAGCATGCATATTTTCAGAATCCAAATATGTATCTACTTGTTTTGATAAGGTTGGTAATAATGGAAATTATGATTTAAGTTTTAAATAATCTCAAATTATCAAATTTTCGGGTTGTTTGTCTGTTACTTAAATATTATCAGAATTGCTACTGTGCAACTTGCACATGGTTATTTCTAAATAACTTTACATTTTATATTTATCGTTGGTATTTACGTATTCGCTAGTCATATATTGCCAATACGTGTGTCATGTAACACGCTATTTTACGCATCTACGCGATATTGTTGATAATAATATGATCAAAAGGATATGTTGAAAGTAACTTTGTCCTTCAATCGCTTCTGTGAATATCTTGAACAAGCGTAATTAGATGTTTGAGTATGTTCATGTGCGCATAAGTAACTTGACTCCTTTCACCTGAACTTCAAACAAAAAACTCTCAGGTTTTTTGTTCCATGTTTTAATAGGTTGCCTCACGATGTACTAACCATCAACCTTTGCTAAAATTTGGTTTAGAATCGTGAACAGTTTTGTTTTCAAAATGCTACACGCATTGTTCTATAATAATTATGTCAATTTCCTGAGATTTTTATATTTTACATACCTTTAGGAAATATTGTTCAGATATTAAACACTACTACGAACTAAAATGTAAGCTGAATTCATTTTTGTAATGTGTTAAAAATCATTTAATCTTAAACTAACCATAAATTGTAAATTAGTTTCATGTAACGTGTATCTGTTCCAAACAAACTTGAATTATAAAGATTTTATGAATTTCATTTGTAGTAGTAATAGTGATAATATTGTTTACTTGTGAAGATATACAGTTTTGCCTTTCACCTGAACTTCAAACAAAAAGCTTTCAGGTTTTTTGTTCCATGTTTTAATAGGTAACCTCACGGTCTATTAACCAACAAACTTTGCTAAAATTTGGTTTAGAATCGTGAACAATTTTCTTTTTCAAAATACTACACACACGAGACTATACAATTATGTCAATTTCCTGAGATTTTTATATTTTACATAACCTTGAGAAGTATTATTCAGATATAGTAAACATTTCTACAAACTAAAATGTAAGTTAAATTCGTGTTTGTAATGTGTTAAAAATCATTTAATCTTAAATAAATTGCAAACTCGTTTCATTTAACCTGTATCTGTTCCAAACAAACTTGAGTGATAAATATTTTATGAAGTTTATTTATAGTAGTAATAGTGATAATTAATGTGTGCTTTATTGGGATCGATCAAATTTTCTATAACATGAGTTCTTTGAAAGTTGAGTAAAATCATGAGGGAATCTTAGTTGTACCAGTTTTATCAAATTTTTAGCGACTTTGAGAAATAGCAAATTTGCAACATAAATTTAGGTAACTGAAGAGAAAATATAATTTTAACGTGCGTACAAGCAATGCGTACATAGAACTTACAATAATTTCAAACCCAAAGAACTGAAATCGATCGTTCATTTTACGTTCAAATGTAAATGTTTTGTTGCAGCAACAAACTACACACTACAATACTATTTCCATGCATGTAAACCCGAAACTCTAGAAATACCTAAGTGTAAAAAACCCTCCAGTAAAAGTTTGAAATGTTAGAAAATTTGTGAGAAATTTTAAAAGATTAAGCGAAATTCTGAGAAAATTTTAGTTGTATGAGTTTTTAGCAAACTTTTTAATGAAATCGAGAAATAGCAAATAGCAAAGATAGAATTCTGGTAACTAAGAAAATATATTTTCATCGTGCGTGTGCGTTTATGAAGTTGACAACAACACGAAGTAAGATCAGAGATGTTACGGTGAGTAGTGGATATTATGTGTAACACAAAATGTTGTATTCTCAGAAGAACGGTACTAAAAATTTACATTTCAGAGTATATTTATAACCCCGTCAACCAATTTTAAGAACATAGTATTTGCTATATACAATTTCGAAGTAAAAGAACCCAACTTCAGGAAATCGATCGTTTGAATATATCTCGCTGCAGCATACACTCAAGTAAACACTCTTCATCATCTCCTTTCTCTCTAGAAAATAAACCCTACAAAACCCTCCAGCAAGTTTATCCAGTTTTTCACCCGATTCACTGGTTCTCACGAAGCCCTAAACCCCACCCTAAAACAAGCTAGAAGGTTGGTCTAGAGTACACGCTTTACCGAAAGAAAGCTTGGCTATTGGATAGAAAACTTGGTAAAATGGGCTTGGTTTTCTGGTTTGGTTTTTTTACCCGGTTGCTATAGTGATGTTTTGGGGTTTTTGAGCTTGTTGTTGTTGGGGGGTCTTTGTGTTACAGGGTTTTTTGTGTAATTTGGTGGAAAAGGGAAATATTGAAAGTGGAAGTTTTTGAGAGTACGCACGCAATTATTATTTTTCTATGCGTTTTTGGCGTAGATATATTTTTTTACAGTGAAAACGAGATGGGCGCTTTGAGTTATAGCAACGAGTAAAAGCACGCGCTTTTACGTGCACTATCAGGCGCTTTAAAAAACACTGTTATGCAATCAGTTACACCTCTGGAAACGTTTTTTCAAGTGAAGTTAATGGATTCGTGGAGACATTTCATAAAAATTGCATTTTAAGCCTACTTTTCTCGTTAAAAATTGCTAAAAAGTCAGTTTTTTGCATATATGCCGCTTGTACATAAATATTTTGTAAGTTTTTTGCCCCAGACTTATATATCGGCGACCTACTTTTATTTTAGTTTCAGATTTAATCACTTGCAATCAAATGTTGTTATTTTATCTTCATTTTATACTCATAAGATATGATCATGTGACGAAAATAAGTCGTTGGAAGATAATAAGAACACAATTATGAACTTTAAGCCATTTTTGACCGACTACAGGTGGATAGTAATATTTAGTTACAAAATGATTTACAGTAGAATGGACTTATGATTTCATATATTGAAAGCAAATGTTGACCTAATAGTTGTTCTAGTGGGTTAAATGTTTAATGATTTTCACCTTTCATCTTTGAAAATAATAAAATAAAACAGATGAAGAAAAACTTCCAACACAGTGAAAACTCCATTCCCGATCAAAAGTATAAAATAAAATTTAGTTGAACCTCAGTCCCAATCTCGTGTACGCGCATTTGCAAAGTCATAATTTCCTTTACAGTCTAATTGTTGTTCATATAATTACAAGGACAATTCTTAGTGTATAAAGAATGAACTGATGATAAACTAAAATATTAAATTTACTATATTTGGAATGTATATACCCATATTCTGAAATAACCAACTATGAAAAATATGAACGTTTCTTTCTTGCTGAATGAATTGCTCCGTTGAAAGTAACAGCGCATAATGATAAAAGTCGTTTGTGTTTATGTATTCTCCGCTGAGCTAACTGACTAAGTTGAGTCTATAATTGCTACTCCATGTGAATATGTAAACACTGATTGAATAGTTGACCATTTAAATGATACGTAACATAGATGCTCTATAACGTAGTGGTAGGTAATACGTGCGTACACGAGATTGGGACTGAGGTTCAACTAAATTTTATTTTATACTTTTGATCGGGAATGGAGTTTTCACTGTGTTGGAAGTTTTTCTTCATCTGTTTTTTATAGATTTAGTAATCAATAAATTGAAATTTCAACTTTCTTTTTGTCATATATTTTTCTCTCATTTGCAACAAGTTTAATGAATTTTGTGTTTATCATAGATTTCTGTTAATTTCGTTAAGTTTAAATAATCAGTAATGTTCTTAGATTTTTCATGGGCATGAAGTTGAAGAATTTTTTTGAATAGTCACGTTACAGAATCACGCAGTTTACTTGTCTCACCAAAATTGGTTGCATTGCTTTATCATAATTGCATTAAACTTTGTATTTACGATCCATACTAAAATGAATGATAATCAATGAATCGTGCTGGTGAACCCAGACTCTTAAGTTTAAAAATTATTTAATGTTTCTTATTTCACGGTAGCTTAAATTTTTATACCTCAAATTGCTTAGCCTAAATATGAAGTAGAAATGTATTCAAACTGTTTTGTATGTTCACAAGCGATCAAGATTTTATTTTAAGTACCTATTCTTCAACACATTTTTACCAAAATCTTATGTTCTTTTACGTTTTCGAATGCTTAAACGTAGTAATTTCTAATAGATTTCAAACTTGTAAATTTAAGCTTCTGAAATATTATGCGTTTAAGTGTTTTTTTGTGTTCGTGATCGTTGGAATACTACTTGTGATTATTTCTCAAGCACGCGATATTTTTCATTGTTGGAATTTTAAGAAACTTCATTTTTTACATGGCTACATGCATTTGTACTAGAATAATTTTTATTTGATAGTTTGCAATATAAAAAACATTTCAGCAACAAGATTCTAAAAACTTGTTAGAAAACCAAGAAATCAGTAAAAAAATAGATTTCGATACCGTTCCACTTCCCATACAAACTTGCCACTATGATTTCAGTTTGCTCACACACAACCTACTCTACTTGTTCCAACAGCATCAGAATTTGACTTTAAAAAACTATGCATCTAGTCTATAAATATCAAAAAACACTTCAGCATCAAGATTCTAAAAAGTTGCTAGAAAACCAAGAAATCAGTAAAAAATGATTTCGATACCGTTCCACTTCCCATACAAACTTGCCACTATGATGTTAGTTTGCTACTGTACACAACCTACTCTGCCTGTTTCAACAGCATCGTTCACAAATAATCCCGATAATCGTTAATTTCCCCCTATAAACCCCGACGATCAGTACAAAAAACGCGTGAAATCCGGGTATACTTCGTGTGTAGCGTTGCTGAGTGGTTGGTTGTTATAATTAATTTGATAATGGGGTTTTCTGAATGGGTGTAGAAACGTAGCTGAATGAACGTATAGTAAAACACGTATTTTTAATGTAATTTTAATTACATTAATTGAGCATTTGTATTTCAATTACTTTCTCAAGCCGAATTGAGTAATTGTTATTGAAATACTTTTAAAAAGCACAAGTATTTTGTAACTTAAATGTATTTGAGCAATATAAATGTGACATATGGAACTACAAAATATTTAAACCGACGCACAGGTAATAATTGCGGTTATGAGATGTGTATTAAGTTTATCTTTGCTTATGATACAGGCAGGTTGTCTTGGCTACATCCCTCAGTGTAGAAATTGTATTAGTAAATTAAATCTACTTGTAAAATGTAATTGAAAATATTTATGTAATTGTGTACTTTTCGAAACAGTCAAGTTATTTTAATTGAAATTCCTTTCCTTTCTTGAAAGTAATTTGTATTTAAGCCAAACTTTAAATGTTTATGCTTCATTTAATTAACGAATTTGTATCCTTTTTCCTTTTCACGTTTATATTCTTCGTGACCTTCATCACATTCAAAATGAGCTCATTTTCAAACTCATCCAAGTTCTGCTTAAAAAATCATCCCAAAGACAGACAGACAAACCAACCAATTTTGTAATCCAACTCCCCACACAACAAGCTCGTTAAACACACACAAAAACGCAGTGGGTGTCTCAAAAACCAACCAACACACACGTTTCTCCCTCACGTAATTATCCGATTTTAATGGTCTCCAAAAAAGAACGTGACGATGCTCGTGTTCTCGTTTGATTTATTTTTAATATTAAATCATTTACGAAAGCAAGGGGAAGTGAAATTGAGTGAGTCATGCAACGGGGAAGTTGAGACTGGATCACGGGAAAGAGATGCAGTGAATGCAGTGAAAAAGGGAAAAGTGAGAAGCGTATAGCAACATGGGTAACATGAGACGATTTTCTAGTAAACTCGTTTTATTCCAAAAAAATACAAAAAAAGTACGCAGTCTTCAAGTTCTCAAAAAAGTACATAAATCACAATCTACAGCTCAGCAGCAACACCAAACACCCGAACAACCCAACGTAGCTAGGCAACAAGCTAGATGAACTGTCTTTGACGTCCTTGACGTTGTCACTAAAAGAAAACAAAAATTAATTAATCCACAAGAAACCCAAATTTCCTAAATATCAAAGTATGTAAACTCACACAATATGTATCTTCCACCCCATATTACTCTGAGTGTAACTATGGTAATACACAACATCAGGCCAACTACTATTAGGAGTAACCTCAAGTATAGCAGGCTCAGACCCTTGCTCACACCTCAACTTCAAAGTGTTCCTAAACTTCTCAAAAGTAGGATACTTCTCATCAACCCGCCTATCAGTATTCTCGTGCTTCCAAACGCAAAGCCTCCCAGCAGCCGTAGGTCTAGGTTGACCCCTTCTCGTTACCTCAACTCCAGCTAGAATCCTAGACTGGGGTAAAGTGGACGCGCTTCCGCCGAGTGGCTGCAACAAACAGAATACTTATTATCGGGGCTACTTGAGAAAAAACTTTTTTTACGTAACTATTAGCAACCTCGTTCGTGATAATAAAAGGATGATAAGTCTCCAGGTTATGCGGGTTATTCCCACCTTCCACGCGAAAAGAATAAGACAATCCTCGTTGCATGTACAATTCGGGTGTAACGTAACCATGGATATACCAAGCGTAACCTGGATTTGCGTATCCGCTTACACCTTCGTAACCACGCAACCCAGCACTTGGTCCTATGCGAGCGTTAAAAGATCTCAGTTTCGCGTCAACGATTTTAAACGGTCCCCATGGTTTCCTACAAATTTGCAAAAAAAATAATTAAGCACATTTCACCATGGCAACAAAACACAAAGTTTAAAAAAATCTTACACAATCTTGTTAGGATCAGGAAGCAAAAACGGAACACAATCCCGATTATCAAGAACGTTATCACTATCCTCCCCTTCAGGTTGCTTAGCAACACCCCCAACACGTTGAAACTGTATCATCTTAAGATGCTTAGGATAAAGCCGATGAAACCCAGGAACATGAGTTTTCATCATCCTCCCAACAGCCCAGATAACAGGAACAGGCTTATCAACAGGTATATCCCTATCAATATCATCACTAGCTTTAAGCTGTCTCCTGTACTTGATAACCGTCAGGGCCCCACCGACCCTTCTTCCTTCAAGCACTTGGATACCATCCGACTTGCCTAGATCCTGGTCCTTGCAAACTCCACGTTTGTGTTCGAGGATTTGGGAGCACTAAGAAAACACATAGATTAGTTACCATAGCAACCAATTATAAAAGTTCCAAGTGTCCCCTTACCGGCGCCCGTGCATCAACGTTAAAGTCCTCAACAACACCTTGTCCAGTCCTAAGGTCAAGTCTCCCTATGGCAATATCACTGCCAACCATTTTCGCTGAACTGTTATCCCCACTGACCCCAAATCCAAGCCAATCGTCATCGTTTGCCAAGGCAACCAACTCGAACGTAATAGTTTGTCCGACAACATCCCAACTCACGTGAAAGTCTCTATGCAACGCAACGCAGTTGGGTAGCGTGTACTCGTATTTCTATAAAAACCAATAAAATTATAGTTTCCATAGAAACAAAAATAAAAAAAATTAAAAACTCACCAAATTCTTCCTCAAGCTCGGAGGAACAAAACTACTAGCCTCATCACTGGATGGTATGGTAACATACCCAAGAGCACTATCTTTCGCCTTATCAAAAACACTCAACCAGTGAACAGAGTTATCAGTGAAGGTAAGGTCGCCAGGCAACACAAGCTCAACATCCTCGTTAGAATAGCTCCTAAGTGGCTCCAGATACCCATTCTCATCCGGAATTATGGTACTCGCCCCTTGCCTCAACGTTGGAACGTGACCCTTGCCAACGACGAAATAAACCTCCATGTCATCAGCAGCGTTTAAATTTAAACTGTAGATTTTAATTGTTTTGGTGTCGACAAGCTCGATTTGGTCGCTAGAGCAATCGTCGCTCTTGGAGATGAGTGGGGGCAGTGTTTGGGTTGAAGGGGGCTCGAAGCCTTCTGGGACGTACACGTCTCCGAAATTTTCCTGTAAAAGCAATTAAATTTAGTTTTAATTGCTCAATTAAATTAAAAAGTATTTTTAACTTACAAATCGACTAAGATCATAAACAGCAATCCACTTAATCTCAGTTATTTTCTTGTTGTCAGGCAACGTCAGAGTAAAGTCCTTATTGTCCGACTTTTGCAACACGTTCGTGCGTCCGAACTGGTCTGGGATTATGAATCCTGAAGGACCTGGACCTGTTCCCGTGGAGCCTAGAAAAATAAGCTATTTAAAAATTTGTTCACAAATTTGTATCAAATTTGCAAAAAATTTACCTGCCCAAAAGTACGCATCCTTTCCAAGCCCATCGTACGTAAACCCTTTGATCAGCAACTCTCTATCGTTAATACTGTACACGTATCCGCTTACAGAATGATGATACGTCTACATGGAAACCAAACATCAAATATTTACAAAAATTCCTTTAAAAACCTTAAAAAATTTCTATAAAAAACCTCCACTCACATTAAACTTGTTAATCAACTGCCCATAATGAGTAGCCTGTTCCTGAGTCTCCTGACCAGCTACTAAACCAATCACACAAACCAACACTATCGTGCTAATCCCCATGATTACAAAAATTTTAAAAACTTCGCTATTTAATTATATTCCCATTTACATGGTCGTCATGGTGATAAAATAACCCAGTAGAAAAATATTTAAAAAATCGCCTTAAATCTATATATCTCCCTAGAAACGCTTCCTGCTCATATTTCTACTGGAATTCCTTTAAAAGGTAACTCCATTCAATCTGGAATTCTTTTAAGAATACGTTTTTTTTCTTAGAAATAATAGCATGACAGGTATGTAGTCAAGGTAACATTGTTAATATTAAGGGTACGTAATAAAAAAGAAAAAGTGAAACGAGCATGTACACAGAAAGCCTGTGTACCTGTTGATTGTTTAGCATGCGCAGGTATGATATACGCAGGTGTTAAGACCCTTTTCATAAAGCTGAGATTTCACTTTTACATGCGTTGCTATAGGGAACATATTTTGTACGTGAGGAGTGTATAGGGTTTTAAGATTATTATGGCTTTTTTAACTAGAGCATAGGAATTTTTTTTGTGCATTGTCAATGTTCAAGGGAACTAGTAGCGTTTTAAGAATGAAGTAAATGCTATGGGAACGGTTACATGGGTGTGTGTAAAATGTTGGGTTTATTTTTTGGGGTTAAATGAGATTTTTTTGGGGATTTTGGGAGTTTTTTGGGTGAAAAACGGGTTATTTTGGTAAATGGATGATATTTTGTAAATGCTGTAAAATTAGCTAATTTTTAAGTAAGTTTTGTATGAATTTAATTAACGTTGCCAAACGCTGCTACAGCGTTTTTAACGGGGTAAAGTGAAACAAGTACATAGAGCACTTTGTACACAGAAATTTAAAGCCTTTTAGCCCGCTAGCTAGGTTGAACCAAGACAAAAGTTGACAAAAGTCCTTCTGAAAAATATCCATGTCCAGTGCAAAGTAACTTGGATGCACTTTTGACACCATGACAACGACGCACTGCAGCAACCCCTTTTTCACAGCGCTTATCAACCGGCACTACTATCCTGATAAGAGCCCTAGTTCTTCGATACTCAATCCTGGGTTTAGACACTTGGTCAAGAAGGCGTATAAACGGGCGAGTGGAAATGGGAGGAAAGTTTTTAGAACTAAAGTGGGCGGGGGTGAAGGGGATACTAATCCGGTTTATGATGTAGCTTATTCTCCTGTTGGTTATCGGGATCATAGGGTTATCGCTGTTGGGGATGAGTTGGGGTGGTTGAGTATCGTTAAAGTTGGGTTTGAGGGGAAGAGTGGGGGGGAAGGGGGTTCTGTTTTTAATCGAGGGGGTGAGTTTGTTTTGGAGGTTTTTTGGAGGTGTTTTTGGAAAGGTTAGTTAATTTGTGATTTGTGTTAATTTGCAGTTCAATCGGTGGCTCCATGTCAGAATGGCTCAGAGGATGACAGTTTTGATAACCAGGATGGTCAAGTGTATCCCGTTTTGTACAGTGTGGCTTGGAATGGGAGTGGGAGTAAAGTGTTGAGTGGGTATGGTGATGGGTCGATAAGGATTTGGGATCTGGAGAAGGGGTCACGGCCCGTTTGCGTTACTGGGATTGAGGCTTACGAGAAGAGTTTGAAAAGAGTGGCTTGGAGTGGAGGTGAGGGGTTAAAAATGGGGTTTTGGGGTTTAAAGTGGAGTTAAATGGAGTTTTAAATGTTTTTTGGGGTTAAAAGTGGAGTTAAGGAGAGTTAAAATGATTTTTTGTGTTATTTTCAGAAACGATCATCTCCTGTTCCCGAACGAACGAGATCCAAGTGCATGACCAGAGAATGAGGACAATGCTAGCTAACCGGATAGACTGTAACCAGATCGGGGCCAAATTAACGGATATTTGTGTTCTTGAGGATAATTACGTTGTTGCGAGTTCTAGTAACCAGTCTGGGGTTCATGTTTTTGATCTTAGATAGTGAGTGAACTTAAATTAACTGTTAATTAATTTAATTGTACATAACAAACCATGTTCCCCTTTTTTCCAGCACGTACAAACTCTACAAACGCATTAAACCAGTCCAAACGTTTGATCTCAGCTCACCCGGATACACCACGTTAACTCATGACAGTTACGTTCAAGATGGGGTAGTTTACGCTCTAGGTTCTGATAGCGTTGTTAGGTCGTTTGACTTTAAGAGTGGTGAAGTTCTAGGTACTTACGTAGTTCCTTGTGGGGTTGATTTTTTTACTAAGATTGATGTTGATAGGGTGGCGGGGGTGCTTGTTAGTGGGAGTTGTGGGGATAGTGCTTTTGGGTTTGATTTATTTTCTGAGTGGGAAAAAGGGGTGGCTCGTGGTCATTTTGTGAAGTTTAGGGAAGGGGGAAGAGTTAAAGTTGGGGAGGAAGGTGATGAGGAGGAGGATAAGGAGAATTGTCCTGAGAATTTGGGGGTTAGGAGTTTTAGTGCTGTTGGGGTTGGTGGGAGGAGGGGGGGATGTTGTATGAATTTGCAGGTGAGATATTTGAGATTTTAAAGTGTTTTTTATGAAATGTACTTGAGTTTATGAACTTATGAATTAAATTAAATTTACAGATCGCCTGCGGCGGAGACAACAGCACAATAACAGTTTACGACTAAATTTTATTAAACTTTTAAACCAATTATTTTAAACACTTGACTGAATAAATAAAATTTTAAACCTATTTCTTCTCCCATTTGAGTAAGTTCCTCTGCGGCAGCCCACTATTCATAACAAACTTGCCCCTAACAATCCCAACCCTCCCTTCATGGTAAAACTTGCATCCGTTGTTTGTGCATAAACTTCCGAATTTGCAGTACGCTGGGTGGTAGAACTTGCAGTTAACGTCCTTGCATGCTGGGAAGTACCTGCAGGTGCCTGGTGAAGGTGCTGGAATCGCGGGGTTTAGTTTTTTTGGGTGTTTGAATTTGCAGAACTTGTTTGTGCAGGATTCTGCGAATTTGCAGTAGATTGGGGGTTTGTAGGTGTGGGTGAACGGGCAGTTTGGTTTTAGGCAGGGGTTGTATTTGCAGGGGGGTTGGGGGAGGGGTTTTTGTAACTGGGGGGTTGGGGTTATGATCACTGTTGGGGGTTTTATTGGTTCAGGTTGAGAAGCAGGGGGTTGTGGGGGTTGAGGGGGCTGTGGAACTTCTGCTTTTTCCTCTTGCTTCTCCTGCTTCTTAGCGTTGTGTCGTTTAACTAACTTTTCTCTCAAGTCCGATGCTACTTGATCTTGTTCCGGTTCTGAAGGGATCTCTGTAGTTTCCTGGAGAATTATCTCGTCTTCTTGGGTTTCTTTATCTTCTTCAGGTGCTTGTTGGTGTGAAGGCGAGTTATCTTGCTCTTGGGCTTCTTCTTCTTCTTCGCTTGTTGTGTCGTCGTTGAGTGCGATCGAGATTCTTGGGATTGGGAGTGATGTTTGGGAGGTGGTTGGTGATGGTGGTGGGGATTGTGTTTGTTCTGTAATTAAATAGAAGAGTAATTAGTAAATGGACACACTGAATAATTAAAATAATTTTGTAATCAAACTCACCAAACACGTCAGTCTCCTCAGCAAACTCCCGCTCAACATACTCAGGATCATATTCCTCAACAACCTCAGGGTCATACTCCTCGTGCCCAACGGTAACGGTTATATTCTCAGTGTAAAGGTTATCTGCATATCCGATCCTCTCGTGTATGTTCGAAACTACACGCTTTCCTAGTCTCTCGTGTATCGGTTTTCTTAACGGTTCTACTTCCCTTCTAACCTTATCTAGTGGTTTATCTCTTATCTTATCTTCTACTTTTCTTGTTATCTTGCAAGCGTCAGCGTTAGCTTCAGTAACAGCTTTGAGTAACAGTTTACTAGGCTTATCTATCTTTAGGGTTTTCTGAGGTTCTATCTTAACTATCGTGCTTTGTAGTTTTGGGGGGCTTCTTGTTAAGTGCTTTTTTACTACTACTGAGGATAAGACTCGACGTGGTGGTGAGGTTGAAGGCGGATTTACTCGTTTGTTTAGAAGTCTTTCGAAGACCGAGGAACGGGGTTTGTCTCTTCTTTGGAGTTGGACTGGTGATCGGGAACGGGATCTTCTTGGTTTTTGTGGTGATCGGTGGGGAGGTGATCTTCTTGGAGGTGATCTGGATCGGTGAGGTGATGGTGGTCTTTTAACAGGTGATCTTGATCTCTGAGGTGATTTTGGTCTTTTTGGAGGTGACCTAGATCTCTGAGGAGAAACTCGCTTATCAGGCTTGTGCTTTCTCGTTTCCCTTCTTTTAGGTGACCTGGATCTTGAGCGTCTCATCGGTGATATCTGTCTCGGTTTAGGGCGTTGACTTAACAGTTCTGACCTCATTTTCTCTAGGTTATCTGGAGGTGGTGAGGCTTTAGGAGTCACTTTTTTAGGCGATTTAACTTCAAGTTTCTGTTCTTGCTCCTTTTCTGGTTTCTTCTTCTTCTTTTCTGGTTCTTGGTGTTCGGGTTTTTGGGGTTCTGAAGTGCTGGACTTTCGCTTTTTTTGGGGGGTTGATGCTGCGGTTACCTATTTAAAGAGGTTGACATTTATTGCCATCGCGGTTTATTACTCAAGTCAATAAAAAATTAGAGTGAACAGTTACCTCTTCAAGCTTCTTGAGCACGTGCGTTAACCACCCAACAAACCTGTGCGTTTGCTCGCCTAAAAACAGGTTCAGGTCTGACTCCATCTGACTCGGGTTCCTTCTGTTTGCTATTAGCACCATTATGTAGTCGGGTAGTTCCTCGTCGACGTGGACTCCTAGTTCTACTAGCTTTGCTTTAATGGCGGCCTGGAAATAGAGAATTAAATGGGTTTTAATTTAAACTTAAATGCTTAGTTTAATTAATATTCTTGTTTTAACTTACCCTAACTTTCTGACTAACTTCCAGCTCCATTGTTTTACAGTCTTTTAAACTACTTAAATACACTAAATTAACTATCAAAAAACGCTATAAAAAGTTACAAAAATGTCGGTTCAATTAGCAATTTCGGCAATTAAATTGTGGAAGAGTGTTTGTTTACGTTGAGTTTGGATGGTTTAGGGAAAAGGGAAAGGAAAAAACGGGGGTTTTGGGTAGCGCGGGTTTGGGATTTGGGGTAATGTGTGATGTGCGTGCGTGAAGGAACGGTGGTTGAGATGTGTGTTTGTAGAATGCGGTAGTTTTGTTACTTATGAAGTAAGTTGTGTAGCCATGGGAATTTGTGAAGCTTTGTTGACCGTGTAGTTTAGTGAAATAATAATTGCGAATAATATAATACATTAAATACGGACATTTTTACGGTGTTCAAGGAAAATTTTCCATGAATTTGATTATATTTTTGCTTCTCAATCTCAATACGTGAGCCGATTACCAAGCATGCTCATTTACCGCGATAACACATTTTATGGAAGCAAACTCAAAAAAGAAATCGAAGTCTTCAAATGTTATTGAAGTGAAATACTTTGGAAAAATGTTTACATGAACTTTTTGTTGATTAGAAATGAACTATGTCCATCATGGGTTCCACCGGAGAAGGAGAGAGTGCAGGGGCAGTTGGATTTGAATCTGTGGATGATGGTTCATCCAACGCAACTCAAGGCAATACCGTTGTTTTCACTTATGATTTGGGCCAGAGCCATGTTCAGGTTCAGCCAACTACGTCAGGCAACGGCACAAATTACAATGTTGGGTAGAATCGTATATGACAATGAATACGGACGTGGAAATTCTTTTAAATTATTCGGCGACGCAATCTCGGGCAACCCGAGTTTCTAAAAAAACAGTTTTCGAAAAAAAAATTAAAAATCCCGAGTTTAGCCTTAAAAATCCCGAGTTTTCTTGTTAAAATCCCGAGTTTTCTTTTTAAAATCCCGAGTTCAGCCTTAGAAATCCCGAGTTTAGCCTAAAAATCCCGAGTTTTCTTTTTAAAATCCCGAGTTTGCAAAAAAAACTTGGGATTTCGGGCTAAAAAATCCCGGCGACGCCGTCGCCGAGTCGCAAAATAATTTCCATGTCCGAATGAATATATTAAAGCGATAATTGATTGTAATTTTTATCAAATAAAATACTGTACTATTTTAACTGTAGATTTTAGAAAGTAAGAAAGTGATGTCTTTTTCATGCCTAAATAAAGTCGAGACAATTTTTGGTTAACTAGTTTTGTATTTACAAAAAAGATAGTGTGGATTTAGTAAAAATAGTAAAACGTTCGTATGAACTTGACACATCCTCTCCACAAATAGCTGTACCGACTACCAGGAATGCATGACAAATCCGACCGAAAATTGAAAACTGAAAGGACTATTTTATGAGAGGTAATTAATTAAATATTCGTTTCTATCTAAGTGGAAAGTCTGGTAGAACTGTCTTGTTTTTAGGCATCCAAAACTTCAAACTTGATTCCATTTTCTTGGAGTCGTTCAATCAGTTTTGTGTTTGCAAAGGCTGCACCAGGCGAATAAACGCCTCCACTATATAAAAAAAGTTTTAATGCTCATTAATATCTGATTCGTGCAGCAATCATGTCATTTTGCAAGCTAATATGATTGACAGTGAAGTGTAGTTTACCTGGAGGGCATGCTATCTTTGTCACGAATGATAGCAAGAGCAGACTGCAGCATAAACACACATGTGGCACCATAACGAGGGTTTGTTCCGGAAACCTATAGACGATGCAGACATTTTTATACCCCGTTAAATATAAGCCAAGTGTTACAAGTTACAAAATATTAGTACCTTAACAATCTTGGATTTGTTTGGTGGCTCCTGGTGCTGGTCAGTGGGTTCGGTAAGTTTTTCAGGCCAGCCTTTGCCATGTAAAGTAATCGTAAACTTCAAATTTTCCATTTCCTCTCTGCTAGGACCTTCATGAGTAACGCATCCAAAAGACATAAGTCTGGGAAACTGTTAAAATAATGAAGCATTTTAAAATCTGGTCGGCCATTAGAGATACTGACTAAAAATATTATGTTTTAAAATACCCCTAAAAGCAATCGTTGTCCCAGTTCGGGCGAAATATAAACCAGAACGGCAAACATAAAGGCTGCCACCATTAGAAGAAGCGCAGACACTAGTGATCCCATTTGGACATAAGTCTGAATTTGAACTGGTCTCTGTTTTTGAAGTCGGAAGAGCAGTCTCTGGGATCGTATGACCACGCCACGATCGATACCAAGAAAAAACGGGAGGCACCACGCCTTTACGATCTCATTAAAATGAAGCAGGGCCCTGCGTTCAAGCTTATGATTAGGCTTTGGTGGTCTGGGTTCCAAAGCAAACAACCTTTTTTGGATGGGTCTCAAATTTTTTTGTGCTTTTGCAAGGCCATGAACTGCGGATGCCCAAGTTCCGTAATGAATTTTCGTGAACTAATGAATAAATTGTAACTTTTATATTTTGCAAACCACATTTAAAAATTAAAAGATAAAGTTCATATGATAGGATTTCTTACAATGCCTTTGTTATCAATTGATATGAATTCTTCAACAGAATTGACATCACCTCCAAAATTTTTAATCAGATGAATTACTCCCATGTCCACAGGAATGGAGTTAAATCCACATGCCCCGACAATGTACACCCCTTTCTTCTCAGCTTGCTCATGACATTCCAACTTAACCCGGTCCAAATATTCTAATTCGCCACTTGCAACATCCACGCAGCTTGCCCCGGCTTCGATGCAAGCGTCCACCACTTGTCTTCCACTGAAACTATAAGGTCCTACGCAATTTAGCACGACCTTTCCTTGCTTAGCCATGTTAACAAGGGAACTATGATCAGCCACATCCGTCAAGATTATGGGTACAGAACTGAGATCCTCGCCTGCACAAATGATTATATAGTGTCATTTCAAAGTTTTAAACTTATCAGGAGATCTCACTAAATTAATACGGTCACTTTATTCAGAGAACATGGGTTTTAAATTAACAAACAACATGAAAAATGAAAACATGAAAACATATTATAAATGATGAATTTCGTCCATAGGGACCAAGTTGGGAGGAGTCCCTCGGATACTAGCTGCATTTCCCCTCTGTATAGCTAGGGATATTCTTTGAAAGAGGTAATGCTTGGCTTTGACTTATAAGTAATTACATGAGTATAGCACGTGTACCTGTTGCGTCGGATACTTCCTTCAAGATAGCATCCAATTTCCCCTTTGACCTTCCCGACACGGCATACGTGAATTTTTCTCCTTTGTTGGATTTTAACGTGTTCACAATGGTTTCCACCACATACTTACCGGTGAAACCGGAAGC
This sequence comes from Entomobrya proxima, assembly GCA_029691765.1. Taxonomy (NCBI): domain Eukaryota; kingdom Metazoa; phylum Arthropoda; class Collembola; order Entomobryomorpha; family Entomobryidae; genus Entomobrya; species Entomobrya proxima. The sequence continues at coordinate 9,657,819 of CM056170.1, read as the reverse complement.
GCCAAAAACTACCAAGTCGTACATTATTAAGCCAATAATGAACAATCTCTATAATATTTCGTTAAAAACGACTAGTGACTTCACACAATTTGTTCCATCGAATTGACAGACATCCCTAGTGTCTTACAAGATATATTTTGGCACACTCTATGAGTATTTGCATATAAACTGGTTAATACAGAAGCACACCTATCAACCTTGAAACCTGTAACCTAACACAAAATTTTCCAATAATAGATTAACTTTGTATTAAGAAAATTGGCCACTGATGACAAGTTGGTAAGTATACGTCAAAAATCTTTTAAAATGAGGCAAGCAGTAGACTAACAAAACAAGGAAGAACCACGACGAAAATATGTTGAATTACTGACTGAACAAATCAAAAGTACTTGTCTTCTGACTATACTTATAACGTTAGTTCTCTACTCGAACTAAAAGTTGCATTTCAATCATCTTTTAGTGTCTTTGTATAAAGCTTTACTCTAAAAGTGCGTAGACGCATCTTCATCTTCATATTATTATGTACCTAGACCAAATCTTCCTACCTGGTACAGGTGCAACTGACGATGATGGGGTCGATGACTGTTGCTATCCTTGCCTTTACTATCCGTCTTGCTGGTGCTAATGGCCGAAAATCTATGTATATAATTTTGTTTCCCCTACTTACAAGGAGTTTTCATAGTGAAAACATTTTCAAAGCTTACAACAACTTAAGTTCCCGAGGTTTATCCCTTAAAAGCGATTCCTTATATGTATGCATGTGGTAAATAGGTAAACCTTATAAAACTCGTCAACCCGCACGCATGGCAGGTAAACAAAGTCTCTTTTAACACACGCAGCCACCTTTATCACCTAGAAAGGAACAACAATAAAGCTCTAAGAGAGAGAATAGTTAAGTATCGTCCTGGCCGTAAAATCCGAATTTTAGCAACCAGTTTTATGCTGGTCAAAAACTGACCTACAATTACGTGTCGCACAGCATGTACGCTGTAAAACTGCTATATCTTGCAATAAAGGTCCTGAATCGGGCCTTTAATGCACGAATTGTTACAAACTGGTTGTAAATTCGTAATGCTGGTTAAAAACTGACCTAAAATCATGTGTCGCATGCTATAGGTTCTATTATGAAAAGTTGTGAAATTGCTGTGACCTCTGACCTAGAGTTGACCTATTGACCTGAAGTTCAATAGGGTTGTGGCTGAGGTGCTATTGTGTCTGTACACCAAGTTTGGCTGTAAAATTACCTGTCGCACAGCATGTACGCTGTAAAACTGCTATATTTTGCAATTAAGGTCCTGAATCAGGCCCTTAATGCACGAATTGTTACAAACTGGTTGTAAATTTGTAATGCTGGTTAAAAACTGACCTAAAATCATGTGTCGCATGCTATAGGTTCTATTATGAAAAGTTGTGAAATTGCTGTGACCTCTGACCTAGAGTTGACCTATTGACCTGAAATTCAATAGTGTTGTGGCTGAGGTCATGCACTATCTGTACACCAAGTTTGGTTGTGATGGGTCCAGCCGTTACTGAGTAAATTGCATACGGGCGGACGGCCGGACGGCCGGACGGCCGGCCGGACGGCCGGAGCACAATATTATCAAGTATCTTGGCCGATACTTAATAATAAGACTGAAGACGTGTTTGCCAATAAAGCGTTTGCTCTGTTACGTGTAGCTTAACTAATCATCACCATGAGCATGAGTACGTAGATATTATTCAGGGACCCTGAATCAGGGTAGTCCAACCACAGAGATGTCGGGTTTAAGGTTTATCCTGAAGCACAGTTTATAAGAATGTACAGTTTCTCTCTTTGCTTGGTTTTCGTTTCGCTCAAATGTCGCAAAGATGCCATTTCCTTTGATCTAATTAGAGCTGTCAATCAAAAAGAAGTTGAACAATGGCATTTCAAGAAAGAATATGGAATCGAAGGAAGGAAGGAAGAAAAGTGGTGGCGGGTGTATACACTCCTGCACTAAACTTTCCGGCTACGTATAAATGCATATTTGCATCAACTACACAACAACAAAAAGTTTGGTGCAAGAGTGTATACACCCGCCACCACTTTTTGTAACTTTATCGGGGGCATGGTAATTGTCCACGCGTAGCGTGGACAATCCCTCTAACCTGGATAAGCAAAAATGCTTATCAAGAAGTTATGATGCAAACACTACCCTCCATTTTTCCTTTGATGTCAATTATCTCAGGAACTACTGGGTGTATTTCGATGAAATAAAAAAATCTGACATTCTGAGATGCTCTAGATTATTGGGTCGGTCTAACATTTTATAAAAAGATCTTCGTTTTTGAGATATTTGATAAAAAGTGTTTTTGACACTAGTAAAATGCTGTGTACGCGTGATTGGAACTTACTAGCTTCGTTAACTAAGAAAAATCAAATTAAAAATCTTCATTTTTGATCAGTTTGTCGAAATTTACGTAAGTAAGGCTGCATAAATGAAAGGCTGCAGTCCTCTACTTTCTTTGAAAATTATAACAATTTTACAGATATTATTCGTTTGTGTAGCATAATTATTACATTGTATATATTATAATTTCTAGTGCTTTGTGGGAGAATGTTTACGTAGTTAGTGAAACTAATATTGATTTCCTCTCTCCGTATGACAGCACACTACAGGCCAGACGTAAATTTGGAATCGGGAATCATTTGGTCATAAAGAAAAACCTAAATGTTCTTTCCGCCGGGTTGGTTATCCCCTGGGGAAATAATGGGGGTAACCACCAGAAGGCATTCAATTAAATAATCAGATTGACTAAGCTACGTAGGTATTTCAAATACTTAGCTTAACTGTGCCGGGCTACGTAACAATACTTGAAGCAATTAAGTTGAAATAAAAAAGCTACAAATAAAACCATTGGAAAAAGATCTCAGCTATGTAACTTTATCAATGGCCGATGAAAAGTCTTAAATAAAAGGGTTTTCCAGATAAAGGTGGCCCTATCATAAAAATTACAACTGATTATAATTACCTGTCACTTTTTGATTTGATGGCTTATGAGGCATTAAAAATAATATGAAAATTTAAAATGGTCTTAATGGTCTTTATGGTTAAGATCTGATGGATAATTTGAGTGTCGAAATGTTGCAGAAGCAAGTTTTAAAAAAATCATTCTAGAAATTGTATATGGTAATGGTGGTTTGGATATACCTGTTCCCTACTGGATTCTAATTCTGGATGAACCTTATGTGTAAGTTGCTTTTTGTTTAGTGTAATTTTTGTTATAGGGCCACCTTTATCTGGAAAACCCTTTTATTTAAGACTTTTCATCGGCCATTGATAAAGTTACATAGCTGAGATCTTTTTCCAATGGTTTTATCTTCCTTCCTTCCTTCCTTCGATTCCATATTCTTTCTCGAAATGCCATTGTTCAACTTCTTTTTGATTGACAGCTCTAATTGAGGAGCTGAGCAAAAGAATGTCATGAACTTTGGGTAACTATGTTAGAAAATTATTTTAGAAACCGATTTTATAAAAGTAGCTGATTATGCGGTAACGTTATCCCAGCACGGACGGACAACCACAATAATTCATAGTCAAAATTACAAATAACATAGTTACGCAAAGGTCATAACATTCTTTTGCTCAGCTCCTCAATTAAAATTCAACATATTTTGTTAATTGACAAATTCGGTTTCTTAGAAACATCAAAAGTTTTTTGATCCAGTTACTGGATTCCAGCAGTAGCCTGGTTCAATCCAAAATCTTCCACAAACATTAATCAAGTTATAATTTTGCCATACCGTGGAACTTTATTCTTTTTTAATTAATCCGTTTCAATAATGTATGGTAATATTGTGCTTCTCTTTACTTTGTTTTCGTTTCGCTTGAATGTCGGAAAGATGCCATTTCCTTTGATCTAATTGAGGAGCTGAGCAAAAGAATGTTATGACCTTTGCGTAACTATGTTATTTGTAATTTTGACTATGAATTATTGTGGTTGTCCGTCCGTGCTGGGATAACGTTACCGCATAATCAGCTACTTTTATAAAATCGGTTTCTAAAATAATTTTCTAACATAGTTACCCAAAGTTCATGACATTCTTTTGCTCAGCTCCTCAATTGCGAATATAATACATTAAATACGGACATTTTTACGGTGTTCAAGGAAAATATTCCATGAATTTGATTATATTTTTGCTTCTCAATCTCAATACGTGAGCCGATTAGCATGCTCATTTACCGCGATAACACATTTTATGGAAGTAAACTCAAAAAAGAAATCGAAGTCTTCAAGTGTTATTGTACTGAAATACTTTGGAAAAACGTTTACATGAACTTTTTGTTGATTAGAAATGAACTAGGTATGTCCATCATGGGTTCCACCGGAGAAGGAGAGAGTGCAGGGGCAGTTGGATTTGAATCTGTGGATGATGGTTCATCCAACGCAACTCAAGGCAATACCGTTGTTTTCACTTATGATTTGGGCCAGAGCCATGTTCAGGTTCAGCCAACTACGTCAGGCAACGGCACAAATTACAATGTTGGGTAGAATCGTATGGACAATGAATATATTAAAGCGATAATTGATTGTAATTTTTATCAAATAAAATACTGTACTATTTTAACTGTAGATTTTAGAAAGTAAGAAAGTGATGTCTTTTTCATGCCTAAATAAAGTCGAGACAAATTTTTGGTTAACTAGTTTTGTATTTACAAAAAAGGCAGGAATGATTTTTATCCTATGTAGTAAAACGTTCGTATGAACTTGACACATCCTCTCCACAAATAGCTGTACCGACTACCTGGAATACATGATAAATCCGACCGAAAATTGGTCAACTGGCCGTGACATTTCGGTTTTTCGCATTGTGGCACATGAGAATCATGAGTTACAACTAGCGTTTGGCCGACTGGACAGTATCCTCTTGTTTCCGAAAGAAAGCAAGATTTTCTCACTGGATCATAAAACCAAAATTTGTTTCCGGATTTCATCCAATCGAATTCAGGAGTGTATTTTAATTGATCAGCTTCACAGGGATTAGGTTGACAAGATACTTTTGTAGAGTTCTGTTCATAATCCAGCCAAAACCCAGGTCTGCAATCGCCCTATCAAGTAAATACAAACGACTTATTGTTAGTCACACCTCAGATTTGAAACAGTTAAAAATTTTCGTTTAGGTTTTATACCTGAGAAAAAATGGGGAAACACCTTCTTTGTTTCGGGAAGTAAATCATTTTTCTCACCGGATGATTTTTGCATGGATATTTGCTACGTACACCTTGATCACAGTCACAAAATCCAAATTTGCGGTTGACAGGATGCCTATAAAATATCATATTTTCTCCACATGGACCTCGTGTAGCAAAACTGTAACATTCCCCAGTTCGCGCATGTATTAACTTTTCACTGTACAAATTAAAACACAGTACTCTAATAAAAATGGTTAACACATGCTATTTATATTGAATCAACCTGTCAGTTACAGACTTACGAATTTTCCTTTGTATCCTGAACGCATTCACGTTGACTTGAAGGACTACATGGATGAAGAACACCTATTAACAAAATGGTCCAAAAGAAACAAGCCGTTGCAGTCATGTTTCAAATTTAAACAAAAACTTTCGAAAACATGCAGACTAATCAATTTTTACGGCTATGAGTATAGATTTAGAATATATTGACATGCATTTTTAGTAAAGCGAATAAGCAGACAAGCATAAATTGACTCATGCAATGAGGTTAGTTTGCGTATTCGTAGTCGTCTTAAAAATCCACAGTATAAAGATAATTTAAAAATAATACTCGCAGACAAAAACAGATATCCGGTTTGGTATAACTTTGGCTATTCATGAAAGACATATACTAGAAGGCTAACCACAACCATAAACGGAAAAACATTTCATAATGCCCTTTATGGTTATATGTAGAAAATATATTACATATTATATCATTATAGAGTTAAAGATCAGGACCAGGAACGAGTGTTATAGAAGAAAGCTTGAATGCGTTTAGGAAGCACTAGCCGTCATATACTTACTTTCATTCCAACAAAGCCAATAGACAAGATATATCTCAGTGTATTATGATGCCCCATAACAGTATGCGTGATTTTCGGGCTTTTGGATTTGCAAACTGCAAATATGATTTTGTATCTAAACCCAATTTACTGTGCTGGATCCGTTAAATCCTGCTTTTCACTATAATAGTGGATATACCGTTATACTTTTAAAATGCCATTTTATTTGCATTAGTAGTAATGTACACACTTTTGCAGGATATTAACAAAGATGATCATTACTTTCTCAGTACTTTGCTTGACGTCCAAACTAGTTTTCCACGAACCGGAAATTCTCTCCCAAAAACTACAAATTTACCCAACGAACATGACTACTTTTTGCTCCCAAGAAAATCTATTCCACCAGGCTTGCAGCAATTAACCCTCATGTCTCATGTTCGAATATATGAGTTTGTCGGTAAGTCGTTATTATTCCGGTATAAAGCACATCATCATAAAGGGAGCGCGTCATTCATGAACCATACAAAAGTTCTGGTTAATATTTTATGTTGGTAATTAGTCTTTAGTACTTATACCATTCACCATTGTAATTAAGCCTTTTAATATGAGGCAAGAGTGTGGGCAGACGAAGAAGAAAGAAAGTGGCAATGAATACAGAATGGAGTTACGGCAAATAGTACATCATAGAGAACAGCTCCAACACGCTATTTTTTACCAGTCCTTCACGGCTTCACGCCAGTGCCACTCTGATGTGATGAGAGGAAGGAATGCCTCAGGGGTCCCTGGTCCGACAACCTGACAAGTCATCATAATAATAATCAACAACGCCACTATCACCGCTGTAAAACAACCACCCTGCACTTTCTACAGCATTATTATTATGGCTTGCCATCATATGAAATGAGATGATGTAACAGGGGCCACCGAGAAAGGCTTATTCAAATTCAAAATGAGAGTCTACGGTGAATGGTGAATGACGACAATTAGTCAAGAGTCAGAAGTAGTGGTAAACAGCACTGAATGCTAAAATAAACAATTTTGAAACTACTCGACTCAAAAGTTCTTATAGATGACTTTAACTACAAAACATAAAGCTCAAAGAATTGCTGCGTCGTACGTAATTCCGGTTTGCACAATGTGGGGGCTAACAAGTTTCGCACTTGAACCATTTTCTATAGATCTTATGTGTTATATCCCCGTGGCCAAAAATGGAACTAACTAGAGGAGTCCACCGCAGAATCATATGCCGAATACATGCAATGGAAACTCATAAATTTCTCACTTTATTATGATTTTTTAAAAGTTTTCTTGGTCGGATATGATAGAGAAAAATTTTCTCTTTCGCCTGATCCGTTTATTGGGTTAATTAAGTAACTTTAAGAAAAATTAGACGCTTGTGAACTTCATTAGGTTTCCCCATTTACCAAGCATTAATCAGCTGTTTAATGTTTACATGATTTTATCCTCCAAAAAGTTCTTTTTCGGCCACGGGGATGAAGTGCATATCATCTATTTGCGTAAACATGCAGAAAAGGGGGTTTTGTGAGCCGACGAGTTTAGAAAACATTATGCCATTATGTGCTTTTTGAATTCTTCGTGTGGAAAGTTTATGTAGAGCAGTGTTCTGCGTTTCTAAACTAACACTCCTGTTTACTTATCCCTAGGATGTGGTACTTGAGTATACAGCACCGTTTCTGGGATAATTTGCCGAATTTGAGAAGGGTTGCATTAGCACCGAGACGCACGTAAAATAGGGACAAGGAAAGCATGATAAGGAAGCAAACAAAGCCCTTTATACGCCATAAACATGAATTTCATAGACGGATCCCTTCTTTTTGATTGCCACTGTCCTCTCCGTCTCCTTATGATTTTAGACAAAAGCCTAAAGCTTATTCACATACCTATTTTTGCTTCCGAGATTCTTAGAATCGATACAAAAAGCCAAAAGTTGGAGTAAGGAGTTGGGATCCTGAATACTGGTAAGATCGTGGCATCATCGTACGAACAAGTAAATTTTGTTCCATCTGGCAAACGATTGCGTTTTGCGTTTAAATCTGAAAAGGAAAGCTTGTACTGGCCAATATGAGTCATGCACCCTATCATATTTAATGTTATATATTCAGCACAGTTCTCTAAACGTTTTATACAACTTTGTACACGCTAAAATAACTTCCAAACCGTATATATTATATTTCGCTGCGGTATCACTTTAATATTAATAATATGAAATCAGAAAGAAAATGAAAGGCAGGTTTTCAAAGAGAAACCGTTAGCAGCTCTTATTTGCAACGCACGAAAAAAAATGTTTCTCTTTTTCTTCCAACAATACAAAAAAATAGAAGAAAAAGCATAACTCTCATACATTTTTACTAGCACATCTTGGTACAAAAAGTAAACACATACATTGCAGAAAAGCAGTTGAATGGAACATGGTCTGTCGAAGTTGAGACGGAGAAAGGCAGGCTTTTTTACTTGTGATGCAACTTTGCACAAAGAAGCAGGTTGTAGTCCATCGTCTGCATATATGCATGCTATAGTAGTCTGTTGAATGAAAGATAAAAACGGAAGAAGAAACGAAATTTCCTCCCAGAACAAGAGTATCTGCTCTTGAGTAAAGTATCTGGGAGTAGAGCGCGGTGTGGTTGGCTTCCCTTCTGTCGCAGCACCAGTAGCACCAAAGACAAGCAAAAAGCAGTTTTCGGTAAATCTGCAGAGTGGGGAAATAAGGAAACTGAGCATTTCAGTCAGTGTCAGAAACGTGGACTCATTTTTTACATCCCTGTGCTACCAATCCCTTGTTCTGCCTGCGCTCTGCAGTAGTATTTTTGGTCGTTGTTTATTTTCTCCACTACTGCACGGCACGATTGATGGTGCACAGTATAAGCGATACACTTGTTCCATAATATTAACAGAAATCAAAGGAAGCGATAAAAGGACTTGTGATTCATAAACTGTAAAGCAAACAACAAAGTTCAATTCAGCAACGTTCAAAGCCGTGCCAGTTGGTTAACGGTAAAAACAGCAGCATGCCTGAAACGCACTGACATTTCCTCTCAACTAGGGAGGTCTTATAATACGACCACCGTCAACGGTACAACAGGCATTTTACGACCATGGAATTTAATTGCTCCATGTGCTATTAGAGAAAAGCCGTTTAGAAGCTTTAGCTTCACATCTTCAACTGGAGAATCCTCTCTTCACATGAGAGCTGATAAAATTAAAGCGATACACAATATACTTTCAGCAAGGAATGTGTGATACATCCTAAATTTTGGCAATCCAATATCCAGTCTCCCCGAAACTACCAGTGTAGTAGATTGATCTCGCGTTGTGCAAGAGTTGTTGGACTTGGCATATCGGCAATTTATTAACGTGACGTGGTTTATGAGAGTTTGCTGATAAATGAAAATCCTCTTCTGTCGGTGAATTTTTCCATGAACCTGTTGTGAATCAAGTATATGTATGTAATAAGCGTTGGCTCCAAAACTTTTTGAATTCAGAATCCCCAGATAGAAGAGACTACAAACTGTATAATGATGCTTACTTTGCGTTGGAAGAAAGTACATGCATACACCTTATATTGCCCACCCTAACTGACAGCAGTTAATGGTGTCTTTTTCCTTCTCTATGTTGACTTTCAGTGCGACAGCTGAAGAGCAGAGCTGTAAGACATGTCATTGCAATACTGTTCGCATCAAGTTTTTACAACTCAAAGCGTAGTGACACCATTTAGATTACGACCACTGATGAAATAAAAACTTGTTGGGAAAACAGATCCTAGATAGTCCTTTATTCCCAGAAACTGAAGCCTGCAGAAAGCATCAAAAGTATATAAATATTGTAGAAGATTGCAAGTGATTATTTGCTGGTGAAACGCTAGCTGTTGAATTAACATACTTTGGAAAGTGTCATTAATTCCACCCTGACGGTTTTTTATTCTTTCCAAGCCCAGCAAAATTAGCTAAACGGGGTATGAATGAAAAGGAACTAGGAAAGCCAAGCTGATGTAGGATTAGCAAGCAAGACTTGTCGCTCGTGCTTGATTCAGTCATTCATGGTCTTGAAGTAGAATTTCTGATGAGCAGCTTACAAATTAGTTTAGAATACTGGCAAGGGACACTGAAAAGGTATGTCGTGTCGGATGTACTTGGCTACTTGAGAAAAGTTCATTCATTCATTCGTTGGATGATACCAAATTTTTTTGTGTGTACTTTGCGTTTTCCTCGTAATTCCCATGAAAGTTAGTAGGCAACAACTACACAAGCCATGATGATGTAGTGAAAAGAAGGGAAAAGTTGGTCATATAAAAAGTTTTGATTGCTTTCACAAAGAGATTGATGTATCCGTGTGGTATCACAAAATAGTTGACCGTGTAGCCAAGTCAAACAAGACAGAAAATTGGAAAGCTTTGCAAAAATGCTGTCTTCAACAAGCCACAAGTCGGAAAGATTATACTCTACTTTTGTGAAACTTGAGTGAGCAGATATCATTCGCGAAATCTTCCTTTTCCAAGTATACATAGCATAGTATAAACATCTATTTCCATCCAGCATAAAATCAGTCGAGCATTAAACTCTTTATTCGTCTTTGTTTTGACTTGGAAAAAGCATTTGATCCTATTAACAATTTCAGTCCAAGATTGTACTTCAATAACGAAGCGCCCACTGATTTTGGTCATGTACCACTCGTTTTGGCAAATCCATTTGAATTGAATGAGATAAAATTGAAAAAGTTTTCGTCGTTACTGCCACTGTAATATCTTCCCCTGTGGTTTAAACGTATGACATAAGTAGGGCCGCCAATACAAGCAACCTATAACGAGATTTTTGCAATACATTTCGTTGAATGAAACTGCATTCCCCATTCATTCCTGGTCCGACCTACCAACTTTGCCAATTTCCATTCAGGCCGAGATAGACGCAACAACAATTTTGAAGTGAAGTCATAATGAACGGGGACTTTTCGCCAGGAACGTTTGTGGAACCAACGTCAACCGTAGAAATTTCAATATCATGCAGGTGAGAATGCAAACTCCTATTACGCTTTGTACTTTCTTTCATTCTCCCAGTGCTTAACAAACCTACTTGGTTTTGTATAGCTTTTGAATAGCTCTCAAAAGCTTGTCTAACTATTCTATTTAAATTGTGGCCACGATTTACCATAAGATTCTAGCATTTGTGAAGGCGGAACAATTTTTCAACCTCTTACAAACAAAACCTTGCAATTTAATTTGGCCACAACTGTCCTACAATTTTCAAGTTTCGTTTATTTTTAGGCATAGCCAGCGCGGCATGAAAGTGTACCTCAACCTTTTATCCAAGTTAAATTAGAAAATTCCCAAAAACTCTTCACATAACATTTATATATGATAGTCCCTACAGTTCATTTAGATATAACATTTGTTAGAAAAGTGGGTGGCTGGATAAGAGTGTTTGCTTTACCTTTATCTGCTACTATATACAGCACCAGAATAAATTAAGTAAGCTATTTCGGTATGCCTTTCTACTACTGGGTTTCTCATCAATTTGGATAAATTGAAGTTGCGAATAGAGATGTACATTGAAATATATTTTGTACTTTACAACGTGAACGTTTCAGGCAAAGAGAAACACTTTTAGTTCAACAACCTTATAAGCATCTTCATGCATCCGACGTGTCCTCTCTTTTCCGATGTTTAGCTTATCATCCACCCGCCTTAGTTTTCCTCGCTGGCAATGTCAATACTCTTGTGACTCTTCTAGGCAAATACACAGTCCTTTTTTCGGGGTTAACATGTTCCCGAAAAAAAAAACATGTTTATTTTTTATAACACCATTTAGAATGATTTATGATCCAAGATAAAACTAGTCGCTTTAAATTGGCTCTGTACATTTTCCATAGCATACGCAAGGCTATGTTTACATTCTAAAGAGCTACTATCAATTCAACGGAAATGAAAGTGAGTCAATGTTAAAACAAACGTGGCAAGTTATTATTGTCCATTTATTTATTTTTATTTAGTATTTACCTGATTATTGAGGCATGAACGAAGCTGTAAATCGTTTTTCGTTTTTTTGAAAATCGGTTTTTGTTACGATGTTGTGATTTACTAAAGTTCTGTTCTCGTTTGCAAATTTCATTATTTATATAAAATAATAGGAACGAGAAAGTACCGTTTTTTTGCAGAGCGATCATAAAAAGACGAAGAAAGGGCATAGAAGCATCGAGCGACCTACACTACTGCAACTGCTGTACACTTTGTTTCAAGTAACAAACTTATCATAAAAGTGAGGGCCATGTTTTAGGAAGCCAAAAGGAAAAGGGTATCTCTTGGGATTAATTTCATTATTCCGGGATTACTTTACGTGTCTACTAGTCACTGGTAGTTGACTTTTTTCACAGAGCGTAAACTACGCCTCCACTAATGCATATTGCAAAGATCAACTGTTGACTGTTGCAGTAAAGCTTTGCTGAAAGTGCTTTACGAAACCAAAATGCAAAACGCAAAAGTTTACAACGAAACTTGTACACAGGAAAGATCACGCATTTCTAGAAAACGTTTTTTGTCTACTTTCTGAAGACGAATATTTTTATACTTTTCGTGACAGCCTAAAAGATACTAGGCTTGTTTGCGCAATAGATGTACATAGTGTCAGAAAATATGGAAAAGGACTTAGCAGTGCAAATTGATGTTTTCGAAATTGGATTGTCTCTACCTTGACAGAACGGATTTAACGTTTGAGACAGTAGGTAAAAGTATTTTCTATATTTATGAGCATTTGACTAAAACGGGGTTATATCTTTGTTTATTGTGAAATCATGTTTTGGTCTACCGATATCGTGTGCTGAAGGAAAACATACGTGCATGGTTTTCGATATTAGACGTTCAATATCTTTTGATGAATAAATCTTTTGTGTTCTACATTTGATGTTGTCATTGTCAGCTTATATGTACGTGTGCTGCACATTTTGCAAAAAGTAGTACTGTTTGTTGTAGAACCTACAAATTAAGTCAAATAAATATTGTTACAGTACTAATGAAGTTTTAGCCGAAATTAGTTGACCAGATCGTCGTTGCCCAACCCTCAACATTCCCTATAGACCATCATAGGAAACCACATATTCAGTATAATGTATGTGGAGTAATGATCTTAATGTTTCTAACATTTGATTTCTCCTCCAACTCCAACCTCATTCCAAAACAGTGAATTTACCCATTTTCATTAAAGCGAGGATCACGAGTTTAACCGCAGTAGTCCTACAAGGCAACTTTGAATGGCATACAAGAGTTGGAACTCTCCTTCTTCCCAACTTAGCATATTTGCTGCTAGCTGTATCCTTCAATAGTTATAAGGGAATATATTTAAAAAGCAATAATACAAAGTACAATAAAATTTGGGATGTAAAGATTTATAACAATTCTTTAATTCTTATATGTAACCACAAACTATTGGTTTCACCATGATAGTATAGGAAATGGACTTGAGGTTTCACTGCATACTTCCGGCGAGAAAGACTACTCCCAAGTTCAAAATAAAACAATATATATGTATAATAATATAAATTCATAAAACCTGTATTTTATTATGATTTAAACTTGTTCAAACTGTAGAACTTTATCTTGGATTCTGTGGATAGTAGAAAATAGAAGACCATAATAAAAGGAAGTCAAACCACAGTGACATCATGTAGCAGTTTCAAAATCTTTCACTACCAAATTGAATAGCTACAATTAAGCAATGTTGTGCATTTTCATGCGAAATAGGCTGGAAAGGGTTACTAGCATTCAAACATGTGGAATAAATGGGCCTAATATGTACAAGTTTATTATAGAAGTTGTGCGGTATCCTAAACACAGCTTTGCTTTGAACTTTTGAACAACATCTCTGCATACATTGTATGAGAAAAAGACTTTAAAAGTTTGTGATTATATTTCTAACAGTGACTTGTCCAAAATAAGAAGGTGCGTACTAAACCATTGAAAAATACGTATTTTGGTCTATTGTGGCAAACTAAGTTTTGATGACATACCAAAGCAATAATCATTCGCATCTAAAATTTTGCAACTTTTGTAGAATTTCATGACTCTCGGGAGACTCTTGGTATAAAATGGAATGCGCTCAAATGCCCATACAATGTACACGCATGCATCTATTCTTTTCCGCGAATTATTACCTCTGCATGGTATAGAAACAGCAGCACCTTCATAATTTTATAGTCTAGAACGATGTCTACTCAGAACGATAGTAGTTGGTGGTGCACAGTGCCCCATAAAGTCTTGAATCGAGGGATATAAAACTATACAACATCCTATTAGATGCAATCGCTGTAATTTAGTTTTAAAATAGGAATAAAAAAATGAAAGCATGTGCACATTACACTTTTGTATTAAATTCCTCAGTAAAGAAAACACATTTTCAGAGTAACATCGTACGGTGCGGGAGCCATATCTGAATGCTTGTACTTCATATACCGCATTTCTATAACTAAAATATTCAGGGTCTCAACTCAACAGTCCAGACTGCTACCTCCTTCCGTTGTTATTAGGTAATATAATGGAAAAATTCTTTGGCTTTCCCGTAATAGGAAAAAAGGAAAAAGCCGCATCACCTATTTTTCTTGGTAAAGGCTTTTGTTTTGTATTACCTACCCATATCTATTCTGACCAAGTTTGTCCACAGATAGCGAGGGCAAGTTTAAGGAAAAGTTCTTTTTTACATTAAAGAAAATCTACTAGATCTTGCTATACCATATAAGGCTGCAAACTAGGAGATGATAAAGAGCAAGTCAAGAAATAATGGTGGTATCTTCTCGAAGAAAGGACTTTGCTTTCTTTACTCTGACTTTTTGCAAGTCTTCCATTTGTTGTACTTTAAAAAACACAATACCAAGCAAACCTTGGTAAAAAAAAATATATATACGAACGATGCGTTGCGTTTATTGTTGGCTAATAATAATGAGAAGCTTTCTTTAAAAAATTCCGTAAGTTCTGTACAAAAACGCCTTCATGTTCCAAACGTGTGGGTTGATTTTTAAAACTTATTATTTGCAGGAATCTCCTGGATATGGACGTATTCAGCAGGTATATTTCCCGGATATTTACTGTAACTCTCTAATATTAAATATACTCAACTAACTACCATTTAACTCCAACTTCTACAGGTCGGATCCCATGTGCGTGGTCTACCATCATCCACTTGGAATGACACATTGGGTCGAGTTAGTGAGAACAGAAATTGTTTGGGACTGCCTGGATCCTGACTTTGTGACCAAAGTAAGTCTTTGAACGTATTGGCTTTCTTGCTCTTCTTGCCGAGCATGAAAAGTGTACGCCTGAAAATGTTTGTGAAAGTCCATTCATGTGTAAAATCCTTTTCTTTCTCAAAGTGTGGATTTATATAGTACGTTAATAGCATTGTGATTTCATATTAGTATTTTACACTAACGGAATATTTTAGAGAATCCAAAAAGTGGTTTCTTGGTGCATTTACATATTATTTGAATCTGTAGTAATATTTTTTGACTCGCAAATACAAAGTGAATATGGATTGAGGGAGGTTGTTGATGTGTGATAAAGTTGGTAGGAGGAAAAGTAAATACACAATGATGAATTTTTCGTACATTTTACGCTGTCGTACTATACGCATGTTTGCTTTTAGCACAGTATAAAAAGAACAACTTTTTTGTATAAGAATTAGTTGTATAGCCTACTTATCACCAGCCAACCATCACACAAAAGCTATCTCTATTCCTTTTTTACTTGCTTTCTCTGGTCACCTCTTCTTCCACATGGCTTACGATTATTTGAACCAAAACTGAATAATGCTCATACAACGCCCACGATCCTACTTATTGCAACTACTGGTTATATAAATTGCTTGGACCTCTGCAAATGAACATTGGACATTGGAGTATATATATATTTTTATATGACCCTGCCTTAACTTGAGATCACACATAAATATAACACGTGTTACTTTGTATTCTGTATGAATTCGGACAATATACTCGTACATCCTTAGCAGCTTTGTCTTTCCTATTTGTACGCAAAGCATGTTCATCCGGAAAGGGAATTGGTACACACAAGTACGAGTGCTTCATAAAAGAGAAATGGGAGACAGCTTGAAACTTGTAACAGCAGAGACGCTACTAACTATATACTCACATTTCTACTTTCTGGGAATATATTTGGAAAAACGTGTAACGTCAGAGAAGAATATCTCGACTTTCCCCTGTGGAGAAAGCAAATCATTTTTACAACACATTCTACAATGCACACAGACATGTAGACTGCTGCTGCTTTTGCATTATGATGTAAACCATGAAAAATAACAAAAGGGAGTTCTGTAGTAAAAGAAAATTCCATACAACCAAGTGCACTGTAGATTGCGTTGCTACACATTGTCTTAGTTTATTATTTGTCACAGTGGTTTGTATTTTGCATAAATATACATGCAGATAGATAGAGAGGCAGACAGAGACACGAGATTATGGATACATGACGCTGTTAAACCGTTTGGCGGAGCACAATAGAAAGACAAGCTTAAATTCTTTATTGTGTTCTATGGCAAGATTTCTCACACCAAGACCGCGTGAAAGTTAGTCTGCTTTCGTCTGTAATTTGTTGAGCGCGGAAGGAACTACACAAGCTGTCACAACGGAATATTGGTATTTGCATTCTTAGCGCAAATATAATAAGATTCCTGTCGACACGTATTTGCCAAGTTTACTTTGGAAATGGCTCAACGGTGGTGCGCTTGGTGGTTGCGAAATGCTTGGGATAACTTTAAGAGCAATATTGAATGAGAAATGTTTCCGCTTTATAGCTCCATGTGGTTGGTGATAAATTACGGGTGAAAATAAGGTATTGGGAAGGAGATATATAGGAATACCTTTGTACACACCGACGTCTTGGTGTATGAATGAATGCTTATATATCTTGTGGAATAAATTACCTATCTGACACACTCAATCAAATATACAACGTGCACGAAGAAAACTTTTTAGTTTGCTTTGATGATGATCATAAAGTAAAACATTTTCGTTGACTGATTACTGTTCAGAACTTGAGCTTCTTCCATGTGTGTGAATTGTGAATATAGGCTGACATGATTTGAATTGAAATGGAAGGAACAGAGTTAAAAACCTTGTTGTTCACTAAAGAAATTTTGTATATCTTATAGCTTGCGATGTTGCGTTTCTTAATTTTATCGAGAAAAGTATTAAGCTCATTTGTAAGCGCTTTATCCTTGGTCTCTACCCTTGCAACTTTCTAAACTATGCAAATGTCTGTAGGTAACGTTGGACTACCGTTTTGAGATTGAGCAACCGCTCCGGTTTGAAGTATACGATATTGACGCACCATCCGCCAGTCTTGAAAACCACGACTTTCTTGGTTACGTGGAGTGTACTTTGGCTAGCATAATCTCCGCAGGCTACAATGGACTAACGCTTCCGCTTCTGCAAAGTAAGGATTATTTTGGTTTCTCTTCAAGGTTTTAAACCCTCTATCAACGATTATTCTGATTAGTAAAAATTGAGAATGGCCAAGTGAACTCTGTAATGGCTTCAATAAATATATGTATAAAGCTTTTGTAAGAGTGAGAATCGTGTCAGGGTTAGGCGTAAGGGAGGGATTTAAGTGCTTTTAATACACAGACTGTCGTACGTGACCAGAAGTATTCAACGTTTTTAGCTATTAACTCAAAGATTTGGGAGTGGACAGAACAAAGTGGTTTTTATACATTTGAACTGATCTCACAGAGTGTAAATGAATGTAATGTTTGTACCAACATTTTTTGGAACAGCCAATGAAACATTTGGACCTTTTCAAAAGAGTCTAGCACGTGGAAACCCGCAAGCTTTGTTATATTTACCTAACCAATAAACTGGAAAAATGCAAACGTTCTTGGTTTACTACTAGTGGACAAAGGCTTTCTATGCAAGTGGATTGTAGGCGGTAGAGGTGTAATAGTGTAGTAATAATTAATTAAGGTATTTTGGTTTAATTTATCATCAATTTTAAACAGATCGAAGCCGTTTCTACCCAATTCTACCAAAAAATGCAAAAGTTTCCAAAGGCACAATCATCCTTTTGGCCGAAGAATTGGTTCACTTTAAGGAAGAAGTAAGTAGAAAAGTTTTACTAGATTCATAAAAACGTTCATCATACAGTAACATATTTTCTACTTATTCTAATCTCGAATGATGAAAATTTGCCCGGCTACATTAGATTTTGTGCAAAGCCGTGATTTTCCTCTAGAACGTCAGATTTTATTTCACTGTAATTTATCTTTAATAACTGTGCTAATAGAATGCGCGAAAACGATATTGGTAGTTATCTACTTGATTTACTTAGAAAAAGGCTGTGTCAGCAGTGTCATATTTCAGCAGCTTTGTTTAACAAAGGGCTTGAATTGAAGTACATTTTAGTATAATATAGATAAAATGATCGGAAAACGTAGGAACACTTTATAAAGTTGCATTTATTCTTTGGTGGATAACTTGCAGGAAATTGTCGTATTTATTCATGTCAGGAGTGTAAAGTAAAGTTTATTACAAGAACGCAAACTTTTCTCAAGAATAATTCCAAGTGATAAAAGGTGATAAAGTGAAAATACACCAGTTGCCCTCATCATTTTATTGCGTTTTTATGTGATAATGTTTGAAAGCCTCATATATTCTCAAATATCCACTTTGAGACTCTTTTTCAGGCAAACTACCTTATAAAGCTTTTTTGAGTAATCTACTTTTTATTTGAGAATGACAATTTATGCGAGCCGCCATCAATATTTTCTTTGCTATCACATAAAAGGAATTGTAATGGCGTCATTTTATTTTGTGAGATATAAATCGTCTTCGTTTCTTTGAAGGGATAACCAGACTCAGAAGCTTAAGGAATAACGAGAAAATCAAGTAGATTCAAGAATGATCCATTGCATGCGTCCATTCGCCACCATTCCATTTTCACCATCATCACCGTATTGTATATTGTTGGCGTATTTCGCTCGTAGCATTCTATATTCTTTTGTATAAAATATGTTGAGTAGTAAATACATCTATGTGGATCGATGTACATGCTTCTTCCATATGAACAGAGAATTATGATGATGGACCTGAATTACAATGAGTTAGAAATCTTTGTGTTCCATCAATGTGTTTTTACAGTATATATTTTGGCAAAAAACTGAGTATTTTCTGAAATGACGCAAAAGAATGAAAACAGTTTTTACTCAGGATGCTGGAATGGAATGGAATTTGACAAAAAGGGAAGTTAGAAAATGATCTACAGAAAAAAAAGAATCCGGGGGAAGTTCATTTCGAATGATTCAATCCCGTCGCCCTTGTAATGAATTGAAGTTCTGATGAAAGCGGAGATGTTATTACAAGTGAAAGGAAAACATGCCACATTTCAGTAAAAAATGACGATTTAAATTGCTTTGTAGACCATACTAAATCTGCGACGTTTTATTTATTGCTTTGTCTCCTCATCTGGAACAATAACAGGATTTACTGATAGCTTTGATTCATATAGGCAAAGTCTTTCTCATTAGAAAAGTATCAAAACTTTGCAATAACCATACGTAAAAGCACTAAATACATTGGCAAAGTATTGGATCAGCCTCATTCTGTTGAAGCTAAATTACTCCAAAGTTTCATCCATTTTATTTTTCTGTTTTGCTAAATTAATACACTATAGGGTTTCCATTACAAGTGACTCATCATTTTCTTCAACTCCCCTTCTAGGTTACCCTGAGTATACAAGGATTTTCTTTGGGCAAAACGAAGTTGTGCATGTTTCCTCCCAAAATATTTTTCGTTTTGTCAAAGAGCAACGAGTCGGGGACATTTACAATTGTGTACAGAAGTGAAGCTTGCCAGGTAACGATTACTTTGCAAACATATCTTTAATTTGAATTAGTACCGATACCAATTGATACCCTTGAACCGAAGAGACCCGTGGTGTTTCATCGAGTTAAATAAAATTACCTGACCTGCCTGAAAAATCTATAAAACACTCATATTTTCACCAACCTCTTTGAGCATATATATGTATTAGTTTAACATTAAATGTAACTGGGCACAACCTTGGGGTAAGTTAAGATACTGTTCGGGGGCCCGACGGACAGACAGACGGTGCGAATACTTGATAAAAGTGGCAAATTTTATTGCAATACAGGGAAAAAGTCCAATCTGGCGCCCTGCCACAATTCCCTTGAGAACTTTGTGTAATGGAGATAAAGAGAGAACCTTACAGTTCCACGTCTACCAAGTCGGACTCAATGGTTATCACAAAAGTCTGGGTACCACTACCACCACAGTCAACAAAATGGAGACTCTCGTTGGCAGTGAGGGTGTCAGACTAACTGGAAAAAATGGACTGGTCAGTGACTCCTTCATTTGTATGTATCGTTGACAAATTCATATATTATATGCATGAACAGACAAAAGGATATGCAGTAGTGTAGTAGTAGATTAGAAAAATGCTTTAAACTCCAGCTTTTCATTCCCTGCTACAGAAAGTTTGCAATTTACATAATTCGCAAATAATATTCCTTTCATTCGTGTGCCAAGCTCATAAATATGTTACTGCTATTTACTCATACAGCATGATTTGATAACCGTCTTTTACATTTGTATATTATTTATATTTTATACGAAGCAATATAATTCAATAGGTTACCCCTGTAATACTATTATTACCGAGCAGAAACTGATTTGATCATGGTACGAACCAGTGACTTTGTCAAGTAACGATGCAATTTATCTATGTGCATGTCATACTCGTCAGAAACAAGCAAAAGGTAAAATAAGCTCACTGGTGAAAGAATAGTCCTATTTTGTATGTAATCTCACAATGCCCCAACATCCCTCCTATCATGAAATGGAGAAAGCCACCGACACGCATACAACCGCGTCACATAAGTAAATATGATGAGATGTTAGAAAACCAGATTTTGAATTTTTTAAACAGATATATTATATTAGTAATCATATTGACTTTAGAGTTTGGCATTGCAAAAATGAGTTTTGCACTACATGTACATACAAAAGTGTAAATACAAAAATTATATAGTATTATTAGATACGTACAGGATATATGCCTATTTTTCATTTACACTTTGCCTTTCACCACAGGTTGTTGTATGTGTGTGGTTAAAGTTATCTGCAACAAGCTTATATATTGTTAATGAAAGTAGGAGTAATGTGGTAGGGCAAAGCGGAAAGTTACATGATTTGTGATTGCAGTATGCAGTGCAGGCCTTGTACTTTCCTTAGCAATACAGGAGAAAATGCAGGTTACAGTTTGTCGTGTGAGGTAGTCACTTGTGATGAAAACCATGTACTCACATGACATGATGTTCGGTAGTCTATATCATGGAAGGCAACATAAAGTTGTAATCTAATTTTTAAGCCACGACACTACTCACTCTTATTTACGCTGCCTGTGATGTACCCTTGAGGAGTTCTCCTTTTCACTTCAATTGCCTGTTGTTTGCAGAGGAATATTTTCTTTGTGTGCGGCAGAGAAAGCACTTTCCATTCTCGATACTTGGCAATTTGACTTCTTTTTTCATAAGGGTTTCTCAAACTAGAAATTTTGTTGTTGTTCGCTTCGAGCTCCACACTATAAAAAGCATACATTTCAGCAGATAATGATAAGTTTTGAGAGTGGGGCTATGTGGCTCTTGAGAGAAATTTCAAGAGGCAAGATGAAAAATTGATCAAGACTTGGACATTTCTACATTTTGGGGATTTTCAGATGAAAAATGAATATGAATGCCAAAGGGATATAATGACTGAAGTGGTACAAATAGGAGTGGTAAAAGATGGCAAAAGAAAATAGAAAATGGTGAAGTATACACTTGAAAATGAAGACAACAAAAGTCGTCTTCTAATATGAAAGTGGTAAAAGCGCATAGAGACGCATTCACTCACGTAATAATGAGCAGTGTGGACTGTCACATGCAAAAGGCACTTGTGTGTTTATTGCCATTAGTCTGGCTTAGCGAGTTCGTTGAGGTGTATTTATTACAAGCTGCTACCAGCAGTTAGTTAACCCATTAAACTCTGCTTGACCCAGTAGTGGCATTCCGTAGAATGGGCCTATGCAATTTTCATAATGTAATTTGTTTTCTCCTTTTCCTTCCATTTGCCCCACTTGACACTGGTTAGATTTTCATGGAGTCCTTTAATATATTACAGTCTAATGTTTCCCCTGTTATTTTCAAGTAATAACAGTCATTTCAATGCAGGTCGGGTTTTCTCCGTGTAATTATATTGCGAAATGTAATATGTCTCCTTTCTCCCCCATTTCCCATTAAAATCTCTGTAGAGTTCATGGAGGAATGTGATGAGAGGCATTTTGCCATATAGTCTCAGAGCACTTTCCCATCAGCATATGGTTAATTTAAAACAGGTTCCAGTTATCATTTTCAGTAGTATCAAACGAATATATATTATCCAAATGAACACTCGCTTTTCTTTTTTTTCTAAAAAATATCAAGCGGAAATGTTTATGGCACTTTTGACGTTGAGAGACGTCACTGAGTCTAGGTTATTTGCGTCAGACGATTTCTAAAGTTATAAGTGTATTCGAGCATACTTAATTTGCAAACTTAATTAGTTTTATTATACGAACCTAGAATATTGAATGAGCAGCTTCGAAAATATGGTTTATGAGTAGACTTGATTACAGACTTTTGTTTAATTTTGTTGAAGTTTTTCTCATCATGAGTTTCATGAAAAGAAATTTTGCATAATATCGAACGTACAATGCATTTTAGTAGCAAAACGTGTTTTCATAAGATTTGGCACACTTGAAAACTAACACGCTTTTGCAAAAGATTCTATATTTTTAATAAGACTACATAATTTGAATCCTTTGTGACTTTGGTTTGACTGCTACAGACAATTACAGTAGTTGGCTGAAATATGCAAGTAAATTTAAGTTACGCATAACTATGGCGCAGTAAACAGTCTACGTCATATACATTCTGTTTGACACTAATTCATGATAGATGGCTTTATTTAACTTTTAGGAGAAACCTGGAATCCTGAAGTTTACACAAGTTACCATTGCTCCGGTGTACACTTTCATGGAGTATATCTCTGGAGGGACGCAGATTCACTGCTGCTTTGCCATAGACTTCACTGCAAGTAATCAAAACTTTTGTTTCTCTTGTCATAAAATTATAGTTTGAAATGGCATAATATGGAATCATTGTGGAATTGGTAATCAAAAAAATCTTACAAACCGAATAATTTCTAATGTCCTACAACATCATTGTTATATATCTCTGCTATCTATCTGCAGTTTGATTAATGGTTATTTGAATGAAATGGTTGCGGCAACATATATTCATGTGTACTGAGGTACTTGAGGTATGTTATATATATAAAAATTTAGAAGCTGCAGTCTCGGAAAAAGCTACCATTTCCGCTGGTATTATAATGCTTCTCTGTTGGAGTACCACATGAATATAACAAAATCTGTTTCCTGTACATCTTTTAGCATTGTCGTCAAATGCAAATGTTTTGTGAGAACCACCACAAATGTACAATTAAGCTGTTTTATACGGATTTCAGTTTAAGCTGGAAAATGGTTAATGGTTTATGCGAATGTTCTTTTTTTTCTATCCTTCATTGCTTCTCGCTAAGGTAATGGAGATCCAACGGATCCAAACTCGCTTCATCATTTCTCTGCCTCTGGGAGTCGGCCGAATCCTTATGAACAAGCCATCCAAGCTGTGGGAGAGATAATACAGGACTATGATCAAAGTAAGCAGTTTCCCGTGTACGGCTTTGGAGCTCGAGTTCCCCCATCCGGCGAAGTGCGACATAATTTTCATGTCACCTTAACAGACACTCCTTTTTGCAATGGGATTGATGGGGTTATGGATGCCTACAGGTTAGTCCTAAAGAAGCTCTTTTTCCATGCACATCTTCACACTTTTGACTGCAGGATTTAGGATGATTTTTATAATGAACCCACACACACATACGTTGCAGTGAAAACCGAGCAATAATTTATTTCGCGTGCATCAAAGTGGAATGCTGAATGCCTATATACGAACACTTATTTATAAAGGAAAAGATAGATCAGGTTTGAAACTTTGTCTGAGGTAGCTTTTCCATGCCTTTCCACATTCCACTTAAATGTGTACACGACATGTCTGCTTGATTCCGACCTAACTGTCGAAAGTGTACCAGCTGGCTCGACTACACTTCTGCTATAACGCCATGCCATGGGCAATTGAACAACTGAATGGTTTTCATTCTCTGTCTATTTCAGGAATTGTATTCGCAAAATTCAACTGTATGGACCAACGTAAGTGAGCACAAAAGAGCACGTGAAATCGGGTCTTCTTAATGCGCTTTATACGCTGCTTGCTGTACCAAGTACACTTTTTTCTATTTTCTTCAATGAATTAACTTTCTCCATTTGATTTTCTTTTTATTGCTTAGCGCAAGCTGCTTCACGATTTTGTTGTGTCTGTCTGTTGTCTATGTAGAACTGTACCAAGTTATAGTAAAGGTACTTCTTCGCTTACACAAGTTGCAAAAAAGTAATAGACAGGTTTTGGTAAACATTCAACATTACTTAAAAACACTAAAAATCACATCATTTTGATAGAATATTTCTTGTGAATGTAAAACATTTTAAAAAACAACACTAAAAGATTGTTAATTTCAAATTTTAACGGAGATACATTTTTATGCTACTTTGACAATCCGTTTGTACTGGTTTATTTTTTCATTGTGAATCTGATCGCTTTCATTCTGATGCCAGATTAAAATTGTCCTCTTGTGTCTTTGCATTTAAACAGCATGTTTGCTTGCGAAGAATCGACCTAAAGTACTTTAGAAAAATAGCTAGTCATTTCTTAAGTCGTTCCCTTGCTGCCTTTGTAATGAGAATTGTTGAAGTTGCTAAATTCCTCCATGACGAGAGAAACGTTAATTGCCGATACCCTTCCTCTTTGGATTACAGCAATTTTGCACCAGTAATAAGAGACGTGGCTGACCTAGCTAGGGAACACATGGATGGAAAACATTACTACGTATTGGTTATTATTACTGACGGTATTATATAACTATTATTCTTGTATTATTGACATTATTATTAAAAGCTATATATATGCATTGCTATTCATATCTTATTTCCTCTAGGTATTATAACGGACATTATTCAGACAAAGGAGGTAATTTTATACCCTCACAACCACAATCCGCATTCAAGCGAAATAATACGTATAAAACTAACTTGACAGAGGAATTCCCCAAAAGGCTTACACTTTTGGGTTTTATTTTCTCTTTTCGTAAATTGTCAAGCGCGTCAATCCATTCCATAAATGACCAAACCTCACCTTCTTCTTGGCTTTATAGGTTATTGTTGGTGCGGCACATTTACCATTATCAATCATCATTGTGGGCGTGGGTAGAGCCAATTTTGCAGCCATGGATGAATTGGATGGAGATACGGTTAGACTATCATACAATGGGAAGTTTGCGGCCAGAGACATTGTTCAGTTCGTTCCTTATCGTGACTCGTAAGTTTAATTATTATTATTATTATGATCATAGCAAACACTAGCTGTACAGAAATTAGATTACATTCATTTGTTGTTGAGCAAATAAGTGGGAACATGATAATGCTCAAATGAAAATGATTTAATTAACACAAAAGCATTAGTCAACGTGATTTGAGAATAAACTAACGATCATGGTGATTTTTCATTCATGTTTTTATCAAAACGTTTTCATTCATTCCAGGTACACTTGGATGGCAAACATAAGTCCAGATGCTGTTTCTCAGTGGTATGGCGGCTATGAAAGTACGGGAAAAGTTGCAAAGATCAGACTCGCCCAGGAGGTATTAGCAGAGATTCCAGAACAGATTACGAGTTTTATGAAAAGTCAAGGTATTGTTCCTGTGGGACGTAAGACTGATCAACCAGGTAATAGAGTAACAAGTGCACCAACAGCGCCGACTTCTTCGGAGTAAACATCTGTCCCTATCGTCTGGTCGGTAAATGATACAGACACATTCATGTTACATGCTTATATAGTATAATGTAATTAAGTCGGCATAGGCTTCCGACGTCAATGACAATCTGATCAAATTGAAAAAGAAAGTATTGAGATTTCGCACAAAGAAACAGATTTTATGCATGTATGCAATATGGTACACTTGCTTTATATCTTTCAGATTTATACGCAATATATTCCAAAATGCCAAAAATATAACAGAGTTGTGTGGAAAACAGTGTAAAGATGAAACAGATAGTAGGAAGTACATACCTACATATGGTTCAACTGTTGAATAACGTTTAACGTTACTTCTATGTATAATATTTAGATATTAGAACTAGAATAAAATGGAGATTAGAGAAATGAGTAAAAAATCTGTATTCCTATCCAAAGTTTTAATATAGGATAAGGCGAAGAAGCTAGAAATTAATTTTATGCATTCGCCGTAACATTAAATAGGGTTAAAACACGTAGGAAAAATTAAATGCATGTAGATGTAAAAACTGAGAATTTGCTATGCAAAAGCTTAATACGATCTGCTACATGATTTGTACAAACATGACCGTACCTGCTATACATTTACTGCTTAAAATATTGAGATGAATTATATTATCTTGATCCGGATGATGCGATGGTTGCATTATTATTTGAATATGAAGGAAAACACATAAACTTTCAAGAGCATTTGAACTTTATTTTACTGATTTTCTTGTTGAAACACTTTTTAACATGATGGGATTTTTAATGTGATGAGATACTTTAAAATGCTGTTTAGTAGCAATTTGCTTGTGCGTATGTAGTCTATATTGTCAAATTGATGGAACTAAATAAACTAAATCTATTTATTTTTGCGACAAAAGCAGCAAAAAAGATCACGGGGTATTTTAAGACCTGCTATATCGTTCAATCCAGGCATCGGTTTTCCATTTTGTTGAATAATTTAGCTGTGCCTGTTGCTGATCCAGGTATTCGATCAGCGGTTGGAAGTACTCTGCAATCGCAGAAGCATCCATTTCCCTACTACCAGTTGCCTTCTCCAAAATATCTTGCCAGTTTGCCGAGGAACCAGCTTGCAAGAGCTC
The DNA here is from genome assembly GCA_029691765.1 of Entomobrya proxima. NCBI lineage: Eukaryota > Metazoa > Arthropoda > Collembola > Entomobryomorpha > Entomobryidae > Entomobrya > Entomobrya proxima. The sequence continues at coordinate 9,630,744 of CM056170.1, read as the reverse complement.
CCTATAAAAACGTGAAAAATCTCATTAATGAAAATTTATGTACATCACTGTCACGCACACGAATGCAAACTACCACAACTGTGTGAAGACGGAAAGAAAGCATTAAAACCACATAAAGAATGATAATGGAAAAAGAAGGAATAATGTCGTTACTTCATCACTGCTCCTGCTGCAGCATTTCCGTCGATATCACAGTTGTGAAGTGGACGACTGGGGTCATTTGGGACGTATTCACCTGCTTTGATACAGAGCGCTTTGTGCACTTGGAATTGAAGAATGAAACTTACAAAGTAGCGTATATAGGGTGTGTTTCCAGGAACGTGGTATTTGGATCCAGCATCAAAATCGTTTTCCGTTCTCAAAACGGGAGGAATCACTCCTTGGACTTCATTCCTGATATTGAATCAAAATATAATATACCTATACCGTAAAATGCATACTATTTCACTAGAAAAATACTTTCTCTTTGAAATAATCTAACCTAATTTTTAGCCATCCTTCCGTCATGTTCCCACGAGGTAACGAACCGTCAAATAATTGCCAACGGTAAGCGTCTATTAGGTATCCAAATGGTAAAAAGGCAATCTATTTATTTTTTTAAAAAACACGTAAAATTATTTTGGAACGAACTTTGGCATAACCTAGCATTTTTGGCACTTTGGCATAACGTTTTGACCAGACCTTTTCAAGAGCCATTTTCATCAAGTAATTCACAGTAAGCGCATTGTTGCTCTCAGTATCGTTCATAAGTCCCAACTTGATCATGTGTTTGGTCGTTGCAACGGAGAGTGCAATAACGTCTCCAATTGCTTCGTGGAATCCTAAAATAGTTCATTTGGCCATATAGAGTTATCTATGCATCAAGACACTTGCTTCAATTTCTTACTGCTATCTAATATTTTTGGCAAACCTGGGTTTCCGCCTTCCCTGAATGTGATTGGAAGATTACTGTACTGCATAAAATATTGGATGTGACCTAATTCATGGTGAACTGTTAGAAAATCATCATGCGCCACATTCGTACACATTTTGATTCTGTTGGAGCATGAAATAGTAGTTTAGAAACTTTTTTTTCAATCATGGATTCATCTTGCTTTAAAAAGTATGCCTGCAGCTAAGTTTCTACCTGTAATCCTCGCCGTCACAAAAGTCCCAGGCTGAGGCATGACAAACAACTTCTCGATCTTCTGGACGTACAATGACAGCTTTATCATTAAATGCAACACTCATATCTGCTAAACCTAAATCAGTAAAAAATTTATTTGCAAGTTTGAAGATCTCGGTGACAGCCGCTAATCCACTTGAACCAAATCTCTACAAAATGGTAAAATACAATAAAAGTATAATACATAATATGTAAAATGCCAGTCCGCGTTTGTACTTTGTTTCAGCAAAATGCTTGACATTATGCATGATGCATGCATTATAAAAGCTTTGGGTACTCGACTACTCATTTACCTTCTGGAGAGCCTCAGTAACGTCAAAACCAGGAGCACTAGGGAATGGTTTAACAATGTCGTAAATGTTGTCCCACTGTTGAGCCCACATGTTACCTGATATTAAATTTCGGGTAAAACCAACCAACTGTGATGATCCAGTGACATAAAATTTTCCATGTGTGCGTGCATTTCATATGAAATGACATTCGCATTTTGCATGTTTGTTATAGACATACCAAGAAGGTTCGCAGGAATGGGATCATCCTCATTTTTAAACTCATGGGGGTACCATTGCCGTAGTCGGTATCTTACAAAACCATACAGTTTTTCGTACAACTCTTTTACATCATTCCACGTATTTTGCATCTGTTCCTTAAAATTATCGGACTCGTATCTGAGCAGCCACAGATCAGAAGTTTCATCAAGCCCTACCACAAAAACAACAGAGAAGGTCATGCTTACCATTAAACTGAGCTGAATGCCGCATTGGATACTAGCACAAAGGGTTCTAGCACACCAGACACAATGCAACTAACGACTTTTTAATTTTTACTGGAAATAGTAAATCTTGTACAAATACCGTTTGCTTGTGCAGCCCTGTTACTCAAGTCAATGTACTCATTGTACATTTCACGGATTGGCTTTCCAGCCGAATTGCGCCACTCACGCCAGTAATAGCTGTGAATTTTGTAGTAATGTATGAGAAAATTGAAACATTTGGGAAAATGAAATATTGTTTATGCTTAATTACGCGAGCTCGGCGGAATTTCGCGAAGTTGCAATGACGTGCTCTATATCTGAATTTAAAATCAAAAGGAGAAACTAGATTATTTAAAAAGTCTTGGTGTAGGAAAGAGAAAGTAAGAGTTTTACAATGTATACTTCACTGACCAGGTTCTAGATTGAGGCCCTCTGTAGTCAAGTTACAATTTTGATTGGTAAAAGGACAAACCTTGGCTGTTCCATAGCCTTTCGACATTTCCCCAAGGATCACATTGTACTGTAAAAGTAGGAATACTCTCACATTACCCCATGCTATTTTATACCACAGGCACGTGATTCGGGCCAGTTCTCATGATCTACCACCACAAAAACAAATATCTCAAGCATGCACTTGATCTTTCGTTTTGAGATTTTTGGAACTATATCGTGCATCTATTTCACTGATCCGCGTATTGCTACACATTGTCAAATGTTACCCTTTTTGTTTGTTGTTTTGTTATTCTCGACAAATCAGTTTTATATTTTTATATAAATCAAAGGAAACCCGACAAAAATGCTTGTGGTGCAAACAAAACATGTACTATGGTGCAATTTATTGAAGGGAATGTTTTTAAGCTTACCCTATTCAAGTCTGTAGAGTTCAAAGCTGCAACACCGACTATATTTAGGAATTTTAGTTGCCGTTTCAAATCTTCGTCGGTGAAAGTTTCGTAATCCCAATGTCTGATAGAGTCGTTCCATGCCTATTTTTAAAAAATATATACGTATATAAAAAAGTTCCAAATGATTTCGATAAGGTCATCATTTGAGTTTGTGGCATAGTTTTGCATTTAGCATTTAGGCTCATTAAGGCCAAAATCAATGCGGCTTTTTATAGTAGGAACTATTTGTACTAAACTTTAAAGCAAAGCGACATTTCCCCTCTCGACGCTACTCGATTAAGATTTAAATATCAGCTAGTTGTAATGGTACCTTAAACTGAAAATTGGCGTATGCAATTGCCGCTTCTCCTGCTGCGGCTTCCGCTTCTTCACTAGTTAGATTGGTATTGTAATTCCATTCCCCGATAACAGCTAGATTGCAAAATCTGGATCCGTCTCGTTCATAGATCTCCTCTAGGTAAGTATTAGCTTCCGCCTCACATTCTGGAACTGTGTGTGGTTGAAATGTGCAGGCGGAGAAAGACAAACAGTTGGACAGTATGTTAAAAGTATTGAATATATTATATGACAAGTACAATGGAGAAAGTAGGATAAAGTTTTCAACAGATATCCTTGATTCATCAAATATGCTAATTTTGCCAATTTTTGTTCTGCAAAAAGTAAAAATTTAATATGATTTCAAAACTTACTTGAACTACAGGCCTGTCTAATTGAGGGTTTTCCTTGCGACACTCCAACAAGGAAAACACAAAATGCTGACAAGCTAATTAGTCTTGTCATGTTCCCTTTGTCTATTTCGTGAAAATAGACTGTGTATGCTTTGAAGTCGAAACTGAAAGTTTGTGTTTTTGTGGCTTGCTGTTTATATATTAGCGTTTTCCGTTGACTGGAAGATTAATTTTTATGTAACACCCTCTGTTGTATGAGAGCTTACCATTTGTGATACAAAGGTGTTGATTAAACAAATATGAGACACCTGACAGTTATGACAGTTTTTGTAATTGATTACTATTATTTCATGATAAAAAAGTATAAATATTGCACAGCACACATACGTCAAAAGCTTGTTCATAAATATTGTGATCTATTTTATATGAATGTGAACAAAATGGTGCACATAATAATCAAAATCATGTTTAAAACAATGTCTGCTTTTGGTGCCTTGAAAACAGACTCAGAGCATAGCAAAAGATACAAATGAGCAATTTTATTACTTCTCATTCATTAATCTAGTCATCATATTTAGATTTGGAATCATGTTCTGTGATATTCTAAAGAATGTTATAGTGTTTTTCTTTTTAATTTTTTCTGCGTATTTGTACAATCAAAATCCACCAATATATGTATATTCACTAACAACTTATTAGCAATAAGTATAAGTACTACATATTTTATCTACAATATTAAATGCAAAAACAATCTGGCACCGAGATTGAACAAAATAGGTTAATACGATAATCAAAATTCATGCGACTGTCAATTGATGATATTAACATATTATCGAATTTGTTTATTTTCTGCTTATTCTGTTAACAGTCATTCATCACATATTACTGTACACGCAATCCGTTGTCCGTATAAGCCTATAAAATGTGATATCCTGTCGTTTACTTTTCCTGGGATTATTGCAATATGTATCTGGATTTTCCCAAATAATATTTTGATAAAAATAAATGAAATATTTAGCTACCAATTCCTGCGACCAATTCAGTATAGATAATTTTTAGATTGCCTTCGCTGTCGTCATACACCACAGACCCTATGGCCTATGAGCCAATTCAACTTTCTTTGAATTCGTGCGTTTTCTAGAAAATACGTTTTCTTTGGACCATTAAGATTACGCATGGTGTAGCAACCAATAAACCACAAAATCATCTTCAAAAATATTGATTGTGTGTGACGTGATCCGTGTTTTCAACATGCAGTCTCTTGTTTCGACCATCTCGCATTACCCCATATAATATATTCGTAATGCCAAAGCCAATGTCCACACAATATATTATTTACAGCAAAATTTCCTTAATTTATTTACCTCCCGAAAAACGGTTGCAAGTGCAAATGAACTTTATATTGTGATTGAAAATATACGGAAAGTTTAAAAGATAAATTGGGCATATTCTAGAGGTTGTGAAATCAATTCTAGAAATTTGTTTGTACTTTAGCAAATTTTTGCTTGCGTCCGTTGTTCTTGATTTTCAGATAATTCTTACTACGATCTGCGTACCCTTTTTTAATATTCAATTATTGCTACTCTTTGTCTTATAGGTTTTTCTAGCAAGTGTTAAGAGAGCATAGAATTGCGAAATCCAATATCATTTTGCGGTGTGAGGTGATGGTTTAGCGCAAATGTAATTTCAAAACGTGTGGAGGAAATAAAAAACATGTAATTTGGGGGAAAACTATTATGCTTCTACGTAGGTAACCGTATTATCATTAATTGAACTAATTCAAATGCCACGAGAATAGACAATGAAAGTTTTGTTGAAATTCAGTTTTCCTGAAAAATTTCTATAAAATTGACAATTGCATGTTTTTATTTAGTTTAAGTAAACAGCAATTCTACATTCTAGTTACATACTAATCAAAGTGCTCTTATAGTCTGTCTGGTGTCCCTGAGTATAAATACTGTGACGTGACTGTATTTCATTCATTAATAATATTAACTGTATTTCATTTCATTAATAAGCGTTTCATAAAAAACATCAATCACCGCGTCAAAACATGCGAACTTAAATTGTTTTCGGCTTTCGTGTTGAAATATAGCGCTGGTAAAAGAAATGAGCAAAGAGAATCATAAATGATGCATACACAAATCCAATCCACTTTATGCTTACTGGATCGCGGGCACAGGATCCGTTGAAACCTAAAATTGGTTAATATTTTAGTGACAAAAATTCAAAGTGTACAAAAGCAGTATCATAAATATATGAATATACAACCAGCTTACTTATTACAGCAGAATACAGGTTAATTCCAACTCCAATGACCATTTGAAGCAACTGCAATGTTGTGATGAGCATGGACACTTTTGAAACTTTAAAATGCATTACCTTCATAAGGAAAATGAAACAATTTAAAATTTAATTAAAAAAAATTCAATTTAAAAAAATTAATTAAAAAGAGACTGTATTGACATGTGTACCTTCAAGGCGAAATATGGATACATAATACCTGCAATGAAACAACGAAACTTAATTGTAGTAAACGCTTCTTTTATTTAACGTAACAATAGCTTGAAAAACAATTTGAAAATTCATGTCTGTGGCATGATTTGTAAAATGTTATATATTTATGACTTTACATGAACGTTGTTAGGTCTTGCCATGCTGGTTAGTTTTTAGCTTACCAAGAAGTCATAATACATTCAGCGTCTTACAGGAGAATGTCAAAATGGAAAATTTGAAATCATTTTTTAAACTATGCAGTTTTTTCCCAACACAAAAATTACAAACGTTCTTTTTGCAAAAACTCGTGCATTTCACGTAACTGTAACGTTACTATTACTGAAAATAAACCAAAATTGCTAGCAATGTTGTAATATGTTGTACAACAATTTTTCAATGAAAAGTCATAAACCTGAAACCTTTTACAATTCAAAGCCTTTGACAATAAACTGATTATCATTACCGTGTATGCAGTAGTTCATTACTCCATAGTACCGGAAGATTGGTTCAGAATACGGCATCACCTCAAAAACAAATATTACAGTTCATTCATGTATTCCGGTTTTCAACCTCTCAAGAATAATTGATTTAAATAAATTATATAACGGATAGCTGTGTAAGTAGTATTTTAGCTTAGGTACCTGCCATGCTAGTAATAGAGTTGCGCAGTGGTGATACCTTTGGTTGGATTGTTTTTAATGGGCAAGAAAACGTGAGTTATAATTTCATGGATGCTGAAAATGTAAGGAAAAATTGCTTGGTTCTATAAATTAATAATTCTTACCATTGGATAAAGAGAAGTGGCTTCTTGTGAAGGACTATGAAAATTGTATCTCCAAGCTCGATAAATTTTGATAAGGCAAATGCGACGGAATAAAATGCAGCTACAATAAAAAATAAAAGGTAAAAATGACTTCATCTACGCGACGTGTTATAGAAGTTAGAATTCTGTTAAAAAATGTCTGAACAAATTACCTGGCTGGTTTAATCCTACTCTGTAATATAAAGTTTTAGCTACTCATAAGATTGAAGATTTTCAATAAGTGAATAATTAAAAATATTATTTAGATTGTACCTTGTACATATGGATTTATGAAGACCATGTATTTGAATGACATTTAAAAGCTCTTGAGCAGTTCTAAAGAAGCCTAATGCAGAAAATGCACCCAGACATAAATTCCACAAAACGAGTGTGGAATGAAGCTTCAATGGAGGGCGATTTTTCATGACATGTTTCAAGATAAAAATGGCAGCTAGATAAGCCATAGCCGTGTAATACGAGTAGTTCCTGTTGGCAGATCCGTACTGCTTCCAAGCGTCATAGTCGATTTTTTCGAACCTGTTTAACAAATGAATCCCCTTATTAATTTTAGAATCCTGAATTCGATTGAATTTAGACAATGTTTAATTGAAATTATGTTTAACCAAAATGGATGAAATTCTGCAGGGTCCTGGTACTTCCATTTGACAAAAGACGTATTTGATTGTACCATTATTATGGACAATCTTCGCTGTCAAAATTAGCTGGCATTCAAACTTTATTTACTAAAAGTCTTGTCTGGAAGATATCGACGGAGATATATATTTTAAGTTTGCCTTCTTATGAATTAGAGTTGCACTACCGATGTTACGAATATACTTTTGGCGTTAAGATTTAAAAGCAGAATGTAGCAATAGCTCCGAGTCAAGTTAAATTTGATGTCACAGAAGCAAAGATTATTTTGTCCGTCCTTTAAAACGGTCTACACCTGACTAAACACTATTTACTCTGGACATGAAATGTCATATGCTTTTACCGGGCATTTCACTGGAAGGGAAAATAAACCTCTTTGGAGAAGCAAAAAGCTCTTTTCATTTTCCGATTCTCTCCGCCGAATTCTAGAGTTGTATTTTGTATTGTTTGGGGATCGATATTCGTTGTTGCCAGCATCTACTACATCCATAAAAGTTATACACATCTCGCATTTTGTGCATATCTGAGATGAAGCTATGAGGAAAGCATATTTTATAGCATAAAACCTATTACATGCATAATTCTCAATTCAAAATTAGGAAAAAATCAAAATTGTACTTTTAAAAATCGAAGTTCAATTTATAAATGATGTCAAAAACTTTAGAATCAAGTATAGGTTCTGATTTATATCGTACATTCACTATGATTATTGACTTTGATGACAATTTCCGCTGAAAATTAAGATACAGAACTGCGGAAAGCAAGGCTGATACCTTCCACGGACACAGCACTGATAATGTAAAATTTGATACACATTGGTCATTCATAGAATACCTTGATTACATTAATACATTTCCTCCTCTTGTTTGCCCTCACCTATAGCAATTGTGACCTTACAGTACATACAAGATAAACTTTCTTTCTTAGTCAAAGTCATACTACATTCGAATAATATGCTCAGTGCATCCTCATACTAAAGCATGACATTTACATATTCGAATGAGTTCCTTCATTGTTGCATAACTTACCGTCATTGACTACAGAAATAGGAAGAAGACGAAAAGGTAACATGTTATTTTCCTAGTAAATGTACAAAGTACACGCTTTCTTGCATTCATTACATTATTTTGCTATACATAATGTGAAAGGGAGCGTGCAGACTGCACACAAATAATAGGAAAGGTCAGCATTGCAATAATCAACAACGAAAATGCCTACACAGCTACACATCTCTAGCAATAGTAGGTGGCAGGCGGTGATCTCTAGCTCTTGATTAGTGACCTTGCAAACAATGTTTGTCAACAAAATAGCGAACGCAGTACACAGGCCGTACAGCATGTGGAAATGCAAAACACTGTTCAGGTATGCAAGTTTACAGCAAGGGTTAGCCGTACTCTGTTACTTTGCCTTGCAAACTTTGGAATGGTAATATAGTATTTTTGGTACAGTAAAGGACCAAATGACGGACAAAGGACCAAAAATGCTTTATTTAAAGTCAGTGCCCCGTGCGTATTTCTCATTGCAAACCACTTGAGGTTGATGATCAAAATTAGCTTTTCTGTGAGTAAACAAGATTGCAAACAACATAATTGGCAATTTATAGGTATTAAATGAATCAGTTAATGTTTATCATTTCTTTATCGCTGTATCGTGTACAAGTTTTCCTTGACACGACCTCGTCACATGAACAACGCGCAAAAACTTCGGTCACTTCCTTATTCATAAGAGGAGACCTATGGATTTGTTCAAGTAATCATGAACGCAACTACATACCTATGTACTATTATGCAACGCATTATTAAAATATACTAATGGCAATTAAAAAATATGAAAATGTGGGCATTGCTAAATCTAACAAATAAGTGTTTGAATAACAAGTACTTTAACTCACAGCATTATTTACTTACAGCAAGTATACAGTACTGGACTGTATCAGATAATATGCATTCATTTTTTGTGCAAAAAGTTATCTTTTATCTTTTTACTTTGTAAGGAAGAAAATTCATGTCGTTCCGTAAGTCTTTACTCATGTTTCGTGTATTTATAAACTAAATTAAGAGTTCAAGATTCAGACAAGATTTTGTTATAATGTTGTGTGCTTCTGGTGGCCAGAATTTTTTTTACGTACATATAAAACAAAGACAATACTCATGACATAAAGGGGTGTTCCTTGTTCTGGAGACATTTTTGAAACTACGATATCTTGGAACATTTAGGCTTTATTGAGCTACAGTATTATTTAACATTTAGTACAACTAATAGTTAACAATATTCACATAAACTAAGATTCACTGGTGCCTCTGTATCCAGTGCTGCAAAGTTCTTGTTCGGCTTATGCTCGAACCCCATATCCCGATTTTCGCGATCATGCTGCCACTTTAGTGGTGATATTTTTCCAAATAGTATTGAAACCTTGGGGTAAACTGTGTGGGTTTTGTAGGTTGGACTACCCTGCCTTACATGAATCCCAAAAAGTTTCGATGTCTCTTGTCAGTGGAATATTTGGAGCATGTTTTGATTTTGGTCTATATCTTAGAAAATTATTTTTGTAAACAAATCGGGGTCTAGATTTTGCTCGCTGCTCCTGATCCTTAACTGCTGGTTGGTGCTTCCGGCTTAGTGCAGGCTTTGATGCCCAATTTCTGAGCTTTGGTTTGACCTAGCGTTTGTGGACTAATGTTGAGTTTGTTGGCTGCAGCACTAATTGAGGTGGAACGCTTCTCGTCGAACAACTTTGATGTCGTCTTCAAGCTTCCTAAGAAAGCCACCGTTACAATACGTTCTTATGAGAACCTGAACCCTGATGTTTTTGTAGCTTAATATCCCTGAATTATTTTGTATATACATGTCTGGCGCTTACCTTCTTCTACAAAGTGTTTCACTGCTTTAATCTTTGACCTTTTAGCGAAATTTTCGATGTAGGATATAACTCGTTTTACAAACGCCTCTTTCTCCCGGGAAATCATGACGATGCGTTTATTTTGGAAAACCGAAAAATACATCATATAACCTCCAAAGGATGAGCTATCACATAATGCATTCAATTTTTTATCTCCTGCCTTCATTTGCATTTTATCTCTATTTGCAAAAATGTCTCCAGAACAAAGAACAGTGCTTTAACTTGTCCAGAAGCTTCCAAAGATCGGTTGAATGAGATTACGTTTGTTCATTTACGTCTATGCCAAGGGTTCCGGCTTGATGATTTTGAGGTGAATATTTGAAGTGGTTTGAAGCAGACTTAGAGTTTTAATCTAGCAACTCAATCATGAAGGTCAACATGTACAACACCACAAAAATTTGTTTGCCTGTTTACTCCTTGTATATCCCGTTTATAAAACCCTTTTCATTTGTGTAATGCAATTGCGTATCTATATGCATATATGCTCCCGTCTTAAATTCCACCCAAGTAAAGACGTTCCTTCATTTATTGTTGTTTTTAAAGACCCATTATGAACTGAGAGATTTTTCCATCAGAAATAGCAATTTGTTGAGGTACACCAAAATGTGTAGCTGAAATCAGTGAAATCTAACTTCCGAATCAACCTACCTGTAAATTTCCAAATTTGTGTGATACAAAGTGGCCCAAGGTCTACTATTATTGATTTGATTACTGTAATTTTGCAAAGATGCGCTTTCGCTCCAGTGATGCTGGATGCAATATGCATGACGAAATTTTGACGTAGATTCATATAAACGAGGCAAAATAATAATGCAAGTATGATTGACACTCAGATTAAGATTGAAAGAGTAATTTCAATTTCTTTTTATTTTGGTAAAAACGGAAATCCCATTTTATTACTCTGACTGAATACACCCAAATTAAATATCATTTCTGATAACAAATCGGGATTATTATTTTTATGCATCGTGACTATGCTTTAAACACCATTTTTACCCGCTTCCTTCGTACGGTTATATTATTTAGTTAACAAAATGTTTCATGTGGGTAGATAGGACAAGCTAATAATATCACAGAACACGAATTTTTAAAAATTCATCAAACTTTAAATCGTGATCATTGAAAAATCACGATGAAATATACATTAGAAAGTACATTAAAAGCTGAATTTACAATTGTAAGCATATCATAAGAAGTAGTATGTAATATGTACATGATAATATCATTCCTTATACGTAAATATGATTAATTTTATTGCACCAGCCATTTGCACTTGGAAAAGAAAATTCGAAACAAATACTTTGTCATAAAATGTACAAGTAACGAATCATTAGGAGCGTTACAAACTTATTCGGCTTTAGATTTCTTTCCCCTGGTGGCAAACATTGCTTTGTACAGCAAATCTCCAAAGAGTATAGTGAAAGATCCATATACAGTGATAAACACTTTAACGCTAGTTGGATGTCTCAGACAGTCGCCTCCGTAGCCTGTAAGAACAATGATATTTTAATATAAATAAAAAAATTGATGATTTAGCTATTGACCAATAATTTTGTTAAGCAAAATTTGAAAATGATTGAATTTAAAAAAAAAATACTTACTGTATACTACACTTGTGTAAATGTTGATAGTCAGACCAACAATCATTTGTGTGAGTTGAGCAATCGTAATGCAATTGGCGATCTTCTTAGGCACGACAACTCCAATGGCCTATATAATATCAAGATAAAAATATTAGTTTTATAGAAGAGCGAATCACAGAGCAGGTATGCAATTAAGATGCTATTCAACAAGCTAAGCTCGCTCAATGTTTTTGCATTTGCTACAAAACACAAAAAAGATCATAGCAGTAATTGCTCATGACCGTTCAATCGATATGCCTGTGCCTTTGTTCTGGTAATGAACAAAGGGCTGCAGGCTTGATTGATTCAAAAAGTAAAGGTGAAGGACAGTAAATAAATTGACATGAAGTGCGAAATGCAAAGTAATAAAATCATTAATAGCTCACAGATGCAATAACAATTATTTAGAGTAATCAAATTCCAGCTTAGTAGCTTAGATCAATAAAAACAAGTTACCTTTAACGCAAAGTATGGGTACATGAGTGCATGGACTCCATAATTCATAAAAGCGTACCTAAAATTAATACAAATATTACATAGATAATGATAACATGTTATAAATATAATTATAACCATAAAACGTGTTAAAAACCAACCAACGACTTAAGGGCTCCAAAAAACCAACGGTTATCCAGGCACTGTAAAATTGAAAGAAACAATTAATTAAAATCGAGAAATATAGTTTGAAATGCTATTGATAAAACACGACGCCGCCCAAACGATCAGTACATATTATATAAACTCGAAAGTGCAAAAAACAATGCAATTGCAGTTATCGGAGGTTAATGTGCGCAGCGCAGTGAAGCGACAGCAAAATTCTTATTTTTCCGGATTCAACTCATTATGATTTCTCGGAATAGTTTTGGTCTCATGCATAAAAATTATGTTTTTCGAATCAAGCAGTCTTTTTCATGTTTGTTATATGGATACTATAATATGTAGGTATGTATGTATGGAAAGACGTGACTTACGCATTCAAAGTAATTGCATGATGATACCACTGCAGAAAGACCAAGGGTCGCTTCCTCAGTACAATGAATATTGTATCACCAAGTTCCACATATTTTGATAGGGTAAATAGAAGCCTACATTAACAAATTAAAATCAGGGCTTATAATTTTTTATTACTGGATATCATTTTCATCGCAGAAATCTCCAAATCCGAAATCTTGCAATAACAATGACACAATGCAAAATATATACACACGATAAAAATCATTACTTAGGTTCAGTTTCCAGAACTGAAAAAGCGTTCACTTTAACACTCAAAATTTGGAGATTTGGGCAAAATCATTATGCAAATTTAAAACACGTTTTTACTCACGACCAAAAAGCAAACGGCATATTTAGAAAGTTCCTGTGACACAAACTTCCATGAAGACCACTTTTTGTTAAAACGGTAAAAGCTTCTGGAAGAAATCTGATGAAGCCAACGATTGAAAAAATCCCCAGTGACGCATTCCACACAAACAAAGCTTTCTTTAGCTGAAACGCTGGTCTATTTTTCATAAATGCTTGCAAAGAAAATATGGTGATAATATAAACGGCCGAAACGACCACCGATAGCCACCAGCACTCTCTGGAGAACTTGAGCCACCATTTCCTGTCAAAGTCCTCAAACCAGTAGGGAAGGAACTGAGGAGGATCTTCTAGTTCCCAGTCATCATCGATGCTGGGTATCTTTTTGATGCCAGGCAGAAATACCTGGGTTATATTGTCGTAGGAGCTTCTTTCTGTTGAACCAGCCATGATGAATATCTGAATAAAGTTATCCAAATGAGCTCGCTGCTCGTTACGACTTGGGTATTTGTACTTTGGCAAGAAGACGAATTTTAGAAAGGACAGTAAAGCCTAAGGTGCAGGACCTGCGCTACGTCGTGTTTATCTTTTACTAATACCTCCTTGCAATCGTTGACAATACTGCCAAACGATCCAAGGAGAAATCTTTAGCTACTATTTATAAAAGTATTGGCTCAGTTAGAATGATGAGCATAAAGATTCGAGTTGCGGCGAGCACTATTTGTACGTTTATGACGTGCAAAGGTGTTGCGTATGATGATCAATGGGCTGGCAGAGTACCTATCTCCAAATATCTATTTTAAGAATATTTTAACAATGATCATGGTCACTGCTGTAAAGCTTTTGTACATTATGATCCTTTCTCCCTCTGCGCGTGAAGGTGTGCTGGGAGATCTTTGTCGTCTACGAGGATCCTTGCGTTACCGTCTTCGTGAGAAATCGACGTAAACTACGGGCAGCCTTTAGTACGAACCAAAGTATAATCTTTTTAATGGCTTAGGTTGAAGAGTCGTATTGTAAAGATGTCACGGCAAACAATATGAGGAAGATTTTAAGTAGCACTAAAATAAACTCAGCGCAGCCAATGTTATGTGTGATGTACTTCTGGTATTAAATGTTGTTTAGTTAAGAAAACACTTTTCCTTTCCCTTTTGATGATGATGATGATTACTCAGACGAGCGACCAACAGGCTTGCTCGTAAACAATATTTATTTGATAGACAAAAATCCACACAAAAATTCAAAATTTTAGCTATCCGTTGAAATTTTAAACAGTATATTATGTGCTTACACTTTGTTACACTTAGGCCTACTGTTTCGGTACTGTTCGGTAACACAATTTCTGAAATATTGTCAGTACTAAGTTTGTTAAAAATTTTAGTATATCCATACACAATTTTTGCAGACAACGCTTCAGATGTCTTTGTTGTCGGAGCAAAGATGTTGAAGCGAATGGAAGTTTTGCCAATGGAGTACAAGATTTTTATAGTTATGATAGCTAACATCAAACTTATTCCTTAGCACCTTTTAGCAGGTTTGTTGCAGATTTTGCACTGCTCTGCAACAAAGAATCATGATGATGAACGGTTAAAGTATAAAGCTCTGTTCATAGTTCACTACATGTAGCTGAACGATGAGACCTACATCGTGGTTTTGTCCACATGTTATGTGGCATTCATTTAACATAACCTATTTAATACACTATACAATTATTTAACATCACCACATGGACTGTGTACCACCCCATTAGAACAAGTGCTGTGTTTTCCAAGCCGTTAACGGGCAAGTAACGAAAGAACAATTTGTGTGGGCATTTAGTGGTTTATGAAATGAGCATGAATACGAGTCACGAAAGGGTAGCGCATTTTTATTTTTTATACACAAGGAAAATTCAATTTCGAAAAGACAAAGAGCTAAAAAAAATTCCAGAATGTGCAAGGTTGGTTGGATCTTCTCCAGTACACAACTTATCCGAATGCCTTGTAGATAAAGCCAATTAATTGTGTAAATGTACACGGGCGCTTCAAATTATTTAAACGTGCTGACGTAAATACATGTGGCAATTTAAGGTGACTATTTATGTGGTTTCCTTACAACTCAAATTCATGAAAAAACCCAATTGTTGTCAATTATTGGCTACTCTGGTGGTATGTCCTAGTCCTTATCAAACTTAATCTTGCTTCCTTGGGATTTTTATGTTTGCCCTTTACAAATCGTTTAGTAAATACTTCTGTTTGCACTTAGGAACTAAACTCTGACGAGTGGTAATCCTCCCTTTCATTATTAAGATTCACGTTAGCGAGCTGTTCACTATGAACATTTACTCGTACTATCATCCTGATGTATCTGACCGTTCCTCCTTCCGTCTCTTCCTCCGCCCGTAAGTATGATAACTCCACAACGTTTAACCTATTTGAAATCCGTTTTTGGATATTGCATTGGTTGTTACAAGTCTTGGCAAGATTCCTACTGATTTTCAGGTCAATCCAATAACCGGAAGATACCTAAAAAGTGCCTTAAAGTACTACTTTTTGCACCGTTTTCACGCTATAGCACTGCAGCATTTTCCCTACCCAAGTACAAATTGGACCCACAAAACTACCCACCTACAAATTAAGGTACCTACATACATTTTGAAGGTAACCAAGGGTAAGCAACAGCAGTTAAGGTTATCCACATGCAATTAAGGTTACCCAAATACATTTAAGGTTACCCATATGCAATTAAGGTTACCCATTTGCAATTGAGGTTACCCACATACAATTAAGGTTACCCACATACAATTAAGGTTACCCACATACAATTAAGGTTACCAAATACTATTAAGGTTACCCACATACAATTAAGGTTACCCACATACAATTAAGGTTACCCAAATACAATTAAGGTTACCCAAATACAATTAAGGTTACCCAAATACAATTAAGGTTACCCAAATACAATTAAGGTTACCCAAATACAATTAAGGTTGCCCAAATACAATTAAGGTTACCCATATGCATTTAAGGCTATCCACATGCAATTTAGGTTACCCAAATACAATTAAGGTTACCCACATGCAATTAAGGTTATCCACATGCAATTAAGGTTACCCAAATACAATTAAGGTTACCCAAATACAATTAAGGTTACCCAAATACAATTAAGGTTACCAACATGCAACAGATGCAATTACGGTTACCCACATGCAATTAAGGTTACCCAAATACAATTAAGGTTACCAACATGCAACAGATGCAATTACGGTTACCCACATGCAATTAAGGTTACCAACATGCAACAGATGCAATTACGGTTACCCACATGCAATTAAGGTTACCCAAATACAATTAAGGTTACCAACATGCAACAGATGCAATTACGGTTACCCACATGCAATTAAGGTTATCCACATGCAATTAAGGTTACCCACATGCAATTAAGGTTACCTACATGCAACTAAGATTACCCAAATACAATTAAGGTTGCCCAAATACAATTAAGGTTACCAACATACAATTAAGGTTACCCACATACAATTAAGGTTACCAAATACTATTAAGGTTACCCACATACAATTAAGGTTACCCACATGCAATTAAGGTTATCCACATGCAATTAAGGTTACCCAAATACAATTAAGGTTACCCAAATACAATTAAGGTTACCCAAATACAATTAAGGTTACCCAAATACAATTAAGGTTACCAACATGCAACAGATGCAATTACGGTTACCCACATGCAATTAAGGTTACCCAAATACAATTAAGGTTACCAACATGCAACAGATGCAATTAAGGTTACCCAAATACAATTAAGGTTACCAACATGCAACAGATGCAATTACGGTTACCCACATGCAATTAAGGTTATCCACATGCAATTAAGGTTACCCACATACAATTAAGGTTACCCACATACAATTAAGGTTACCGGAATACAATTAAGGTTACCAACATGCAACAGATGCAATTACGGTTACCCACATGCAATTAAGGTTACCCAAATACAATTAAGGTTACCAACATGCAACAGATGCAATTACGGTTACCCACATGCAATTAAGGTTATCCACATGCAATTAAGGTTACCCACATACAATTAAGGTTACCCACATACAATTAAGGTTACCCACAAACAATTAAGGTTACCCACATGCAATTAAGGTTACCCACATACAATTAAGGTTACCCACATACAATTAAGGTTACCGGAATACAATTAAGGTTACCCACAAACAATTAAGGTTACCCACATGCAATTAAGGTTACCCAAATACAATTAAGGTTACCAACATGCAACAGATGCAATTACGGTTACCCACATGCAATTAAGGTTATCCACATGCAATTAAGGTTACCCACATACAATTAAGGTTACCCACATACAATTAAGGTTACCCACATACAATTAAGGTTACCCACATACAATTAAGGTTACCCACAAACAATTAAGGTTACCAACATGCAACAGATGCAATTACGGTTACCCACATGCAATTAAGGTTACCCAAATACAATTAAGGTTACCAACATGCAACAGATGCAATTAAGGTTACCCAAATACAATTAAGGTTACCAACATGCAACAGATGCAATTACGGTTACCCACATGCAATTAAGGTTATCCACATGCAATTAAGGTTACCCACATACAATTAAGGTTACCCACATACAATTAAGGTTACCCACATACAATTAAGGTTACCGGAATACAATTAAGGTTACCAACATGCAACAGATGCAATTACGGTTACCCACATGCAATTAAGGTTATCCACATGCAATTAAGGTTACCCACATACAATAAGGTTACCCACATACAATTAAGGTTACCCACAAACAATTAAGGTTACCCACATGCAATTAAGGTTACCCACATACAATTAAGGTTACCCACATACAATTAAGGTTACCGGAATACAATTAAGGTTACCCACAAACAATTAAGGTTACCCACATGCAATTAAGGTTACCCAAATACAATTAAGGTTACCAACATGCAACAGATGCAATTACGGTTACCCACATGCAATTAAGGTTATCCACATGCAATTAAGGTTACCCACATACAATTAAGGTTACCCACATACAATTAAGGTTACCCACATACAATTAAGGTTACCCACAAACAATTAAGGTTAGGTTAGGTTAGGTTAGGTTACAAACAATTAAGGTTACCCAAATACAATTAAGGTTACCGGAATACAATTAAGATTACCCAAATACAATTAAGGTTACCCAAATACAATTAAGGTTACCGGAATACAATTAAGATTACCCAAATACAATTAAGGTTACCCAAAGACAATTAAGGTTACCGGAATACAATTAAGATTACCCAAATACAATTAAGGTTACCCAAATACAATTAAGGTTGCCCAAATACAATTACGGTTACCCACATGCAATTAAGGTTACCAAATACTATTAAGGTTACCCACATGATATTAAGGTTACCCACATGATATTAAGGTTACCCACATGATATTAAGGTTACCCACATGATATTAAGGTTACCCACATACAATTAAGGTTACCCACATACAATTAAGGTTACCAACATACAATTAAGGTTACCAACATGCAATTAAGGTTACCCAAATATAATTAAGGTTACCCACATACAATTAAGGTTACCCACATACAATTAAGGTTACCCACATGATATTAAGGTTACCCACATACAATTAAGGTTACCGGAATACAATTAAGGTTACCCACAAACAATTAAGGTTACCCACATGCAATTAAGGTTACCCAAATACAATTAAGGTTACCAACATGCAACAGATGCAATTACGGTTACCCACATGCAATTAAGGTTATCCACATGCAATTAAGGTTACCCACATACAATTAAGGTTACCCACATACAATTAAGGTTACCCACATACAATTAAGGTTACCCACAAACAATTAAGGTTACCAACATGCAACAGATGCAATTACGGTTACCCACATGCAATTAAGGTTACCCAAATACAATTAAGGTTACCAACATGCAACAGATGCAATTAAGGTTACCCAAATACAATTAAGGTTACCAACATGCAACAGATGCAATTACGGTTACCCACATGCAATTAAGGTTATCCACATGCAATTAAGGTTACCCACATACAATTAAGGTTACCCACATACAATTAAGGTTACCGGAATACAATTAAGGTTACCAACATGCAACAGATGCAATTACGGTTACCCACATGCAATTAAGGTTATCCACATGCAATTAAGGTTACCCACATACAATTAAGGTTACCCACATACAATTAAGGTTACCCACAAACAATTAAGGTTACCCACATGCAATTAAGGTTACCCACATACAATTAAGGTTACCCACATACAATTAAGGTTACCGGAATACAATTAAGGTTACCCACAAACAATTAAGGTTACCCACATGCAATTAAGGTTACCCAAATACAATTAAGGTTACCAACATGCAACAGATGCAATTACGGTTACCCACATGATATTAAGGTTACCCACTTACAATTAAGGTTACCCACATGATATTAAGGTTACCCAAATACAATTAAGGTTACCGGAATACAATTAAGGTTACCGGAATACAATTAAGGTTACCCAAATACAATTAAGGTTACCCAAATACAATTAAGGTTACCCAAATACAATTAAGGTTACCCAAATACAATTAAGGTTACCCATATGCATTTAAGGCTATCCACATGCAATTTAGGTTACCCAAATACAATTAAGGTTACCCACATGCAATTAAGGTTATCCACATGCAATTAAGGTTACCCAAATACAATTAAGGTTACCCAAATACAATTAAGGTTACCCAAATACAATTAAGGTTACCAACATGCAACAGATGCAATTACGGTTACCCACATGCAATTAAGGTTACCCAAATACAATTAAGGTTACCAACATGCAACAGATGCAATTACGGTTACCCACATGCAATTAAGGTTACCAACATGCAACAGATGCAATTACGGTTACCCACATGCAATTAAGGTTACCCAAATACAATTAAGGTTACCAACATGCAACAGATGCAATTACGGTTACCCACATGCAATTAAGGTTACCCAAATACAATTAAGGTTACCAACATGCAACAGATGCAATTACGGTTACCCACATGCAATTAAGGTTACCCAAATACAATTAAGGTTACCAACATGCAACAGATGCAATTACGGTTACCCACATGCAATTAAGGTTACCAACATGCAACAGATGCAATTACGGTTACCCACATGCAATT
The DNA here is from genome assembly GCA_029691765.1 of Entomobrya proxima. Classification (NCBI taxonomy): domain Eukaryota; kingdom Metazoa; phylum Arthropoda; class Collembola; order Entomobryomorpha; family Entomobryidae; genus Entomobrya; species Entomobrya proxima. The sequence continues at coordinate 9,610,254 of CM056170.1, read as the reverse complement.
AAGGTTACCCAAATACAATTAAGGTTACCAACATGCAACAGATGCAATTACGGTTACCCACATGCAATTAAGGTTACCAACATGCAACAGATGCAATTACGGTTACCCACATGCAATTAAGGTTATCCACATGCAATTAAGGTTATCCACATGCAATTAAGGTTACCCACATACAATTAAGGTTACCCACATACAATTAAGGTTACCGGAATACAATTAAGGTTACCAACATGCAACAGATGCAATTACGGTTACCCACATGCAATTAAGGTTACCCAAATACAATTAAGGTTACCAACATGCAACAGATGCAATTACGGTTACCCACATGCAATTAAGGTTACCCAAATACAATTAAGGTTACCAACATGCAACAGATGCAATTACGGTTACCCACATGCAATTAAGGTTACCCAAATACAATTAAGGTTACCAACATGCAACAGATGCAATTAAGGTTACCCAAATACAATTAAGGTTACCAACATGCAACAGATGCAATTACGGTTACCCAAATACAATTAAGGTTACCAACATGCAACAGATGCAATTACGGTTACCCACATGCAACTAAGATTACCCAAATACAATTAAGGTTGCCCAAATACAATTAAGGTTACCAACATACAATTAAGGTTACCCACATACAATTAAGGTTACCCACATACAATTAAGGTTACCAAATACTATTAAGGTTACCCACATACAATTAAGGTTACCCACATGCAATTAAGGTTATCCACATGCAATTAAGGTTATCCACATGCAATTAAGGTTACCCAAATACAATTAAGGTTACCCAAATACAATTAAGGTTACCCAAATACAATTAAGGTTACCCAAATACAATTAAGGTTACCCAAATACAATTAAGGTTACCCAAATACAATTAAGGTTACCCAAATACAATTAAGGTTACCCAAATACAATTAAGGTTACCAACATGCAACAGATGCAATTACGGTTACCCACATGCAATTAAGGTTACCCAAATACAATTAAGGTTACCAACATGCAACAGATGCAATTAAGGTTACCCAAATACAATTAAGGTTACCAACATGCAACAGATGCAATTACGGTTACCCACATGCAATTAAGGTTATCCACATGCAATTAAGGTTACCCACATACAATTAAGGTTACCCACATACAATTAAGGTTACCCACATACAATTAAGGTTACCCACAAACAATTAAGGTTAGGTTAGGTTAGGTTAGGTTACAAACAATTAAGGTTACCCAAATACAATTAAGGTTACCGGAATACAATTAAGATTACCCAAATACAATTAAGGTTACCCAAATACAATTAAGGTTACCCAAATACAATTAAGGTTACCGGAATACAATTAAGATTACCCAAATACAATTAAGGTTACCCAAAGACAATTAAGGTTACCGGAATACAATTAAGATTACCCAAATACAATTAAGGTTACCCAAATACAATTAAGGTTGCCCAAATACAATTACGGTTACCCACATGCAATTAAGGTTACCAAATACTATTAAGGTTACCCACATGATATTAAGGTTACCCACATGATATTAAGGTTACCCACATGATATTAAGGTTACCCACATGATATTAAGGTTACTCACATACAATTAAGGTTACCCACATACAATTAAGGTTACCAACATACAATTAAGGTTACCAACATGCAATTAAGGTTACCCAAATATAATTAAGGTTACCCACATACAATTAAGGTTACCCACATGATATTAAGGTTACCCACATACAATTAAGGTTACCGGAATACAATTAAGGTTACCCACAAACAATTAAGGTTACCCACATGCAATTAAGGTTACCCAAATACAATTAAGGTTACCAACATGCAACAGATGCAATTACGGTTACCCACATGCAATTAAGGTTATCCACATGCAATTAAGGTTACCAAATACAATTAAGGTTACCCACATACAATTAAGGTTACCCACATACAATTAAGGTTACCCACAAACAATTAAGGTTACCAACATGCAACAGATGCAATTACGGTTACCCACATGCAATTAAGGTTACCCAAATACAATTAAGGTTACCAACATGCAACAGATGCAATTAAGGTTACCCAAATACAATTAAGGTTACCAACATGCAACAGATGCAATTACGGTTACCCACATGCAATTAAGGTTATCCACATGCAATTAAGGTTACCCACATACAATTAAGGTTACCCACATACAATTAAGGTTACCGGAATACAATTAAGGTTACCAACATGCAACAGATGCAATTACGGTTACCCACATGCAATTAAGGTTATCCACATGCAATTAAGGTTACCCACATACAATTAAGGTTACCCACATACAATTAAGGTTACCCACAAACAATTAAGGTTACCCACATGCAATTAAGGTTACCCACATACAATTAAGGTTACCCACATACAATTAAGGTTACCGGAATACAATTAAGGTTACCCACAAACAATTAAGGTTACCCACATGCAATTAAGGTTACCCAAATACAATTAAGGTTACCAACATGCAACAGATGCAATTACGGTTACCCACATGCAATTAAGGTTATCCACATGCAATTAAGGTTACCCACATACAATTAAGGTTACCCACATACAATTAAGGTTACCCACATACAATTAAGGTTACCCACAAACAATTAAGGTTAGGTTAGGTTAGGTTAGGTTACAAACAATTAAGGTTACCCAAATACAATTAAGGTTACCGGAATACAATTAAGATTACCCAAATACAATTAAGGTTACCCACATGATATTAAGGTTACCCACTTACAATTAAGGTTACCCACATGATATTAAGGTTACCCACATGATATTAAGGTTACCCACATACAATTAAGGTTACCAACATGCAATTAAGGTTACCCAAATATAATTAAGGTTACCCACATACAATTAAGGTTACCCACATACAATTAAGGTTACCCACATGATATTAAGGTTACCCACATACAATTAAGGTTACCCACATGATATTAAGGTTACCCACTTACAATTAAGGTTACCCACATGCAATTAAGGTTACCCAAATACAATTAAGGTTACCGGAATACAATTAAGGTTACCGGAATACAATTAAGGTTACCCAAATACAATTAAGGTTACCCAAATACAATTAAGGTTACCCAAATACAATTAAGGTTACCCAAATACAATTAAGGTTACCCATATGCATTTAAGGCTATCCACATGCAATTTAGGTTACCCAAATACAATTAAGGTTACCCACATGCAATTAAGGTTATCCACATGCAATTAAGGTTACCCAAATACAATTAAGGTTACCCAAATACAATTAAGGTTACCCAAATACAATTAAGGTTACCAACATGCAACAGATGCAATTACGGTTACCCACATGCAATTAAGGTTACCCAAATACAATTAAGGTTACCAACATGCAACAGATGCAATTACGGTTACCCACATGCAATTAAGGTTACCAACATGCAACAGATGCAATTACGGTTACCCACATGCAATTAAGGTTACCCAAATACAATTAAGGTTACCAACATGCAACAGATGCAATTACGGTTACCCACATGCAATTAAGGTTACCCAAATACAATTAAGGTTACCAACATGCAACAGATGCAATTACGGTTACCCACATGCAATTAAGGTTACCCAAATACAATTAAGGTTACCAACATGCAACAGATGCAATTACGGTTACCCACATGCAATTAAGGTTACCAACATGCAACAGATGCAATTACGGTTACCCACATGCAATTAAGGTTACCCAAATACAATTAAGGTTACCAACATGCAACAGATGCAATTACGGTTACCCACATGCAATTAAGGTTACCCACATGCAATTAAGGTTACCTACATGCAACTAAGATTACCCAAATACAATTAAGGTTGCCCAAATACAATTAAGGTTACCAACATACAATTAAGGTTACCCACATACAATTAAGGTTACCCACATACAATTAAGGTTACCAAATACTATTAAGGTTACCCACATACAATTAAGGTTACCCACATGCAATTAAGGTTATCCACATGCAATTAAGGTTATCCACATGCAATTAAGGTTACCCAAATACAATTAAGGTTACCCAAATACAATTAAGGTTACCCAAATACAATTAAGGTTACCCAAATACAATTAAGGTTACCCAAATACAATTAAGGTTACCAACATGCAACAGATGCAATTACGGTTACCCACATGCAATTAAGGTTACCCAAATACAATTAAGGTTACCAACATGCAACAGATGCAATTAAGGTTACCCAAATACAATTAAGGTTACCAACATGCAACAGATGCAATTACGGTTACCCACATGCAATTAAGGTTATCCACATGCAATTAAGGTTACCCACATACAATTAAGGTTACCCACATACAATTAAGGTTACCGGAATACAATTAAGGTTACCAACATGCAACAGATGCAATTACGGTTACCCACATGCAATTAAGGTTACCCAAATACAATTAAGGTTACCAACATGCAACAGATGCAATTACGGTTACCCACATGCAATTAAGGTTACCCAAATACAATTAAGGTTACCAACATGCAACAGATGCAATTACGGTTACCCACATGCAATTAAGGTTACCCAAATACAATTAAGGTTACCAACATGCAACAGATGCAATTAAGGTTACCCAAATACAATTAAGGTTACCAACATGCAACAGATGCAATTACGGTTACCCAAATACAATTAAGGTTACCAACATGCAACAGATGCAATTACGGTTACCCACATGCAATTAAGGTTATCCACATGCAATTAAGGTTACCCACATACAATTAAGGTTACCCACATACAATTAAGGTTACCGGAATACAATTAAGGTTACCAACATGCAACAGATGCAATTACGGTTACCCACATGCAATTAAGGTTACCCAAATACAATTAAGGTTACCAACATGCAACAGATGCAATTACGGTTACCCACATGCAATTAAGGTTACCCAAATACAATTAAGGTTACCAACATGCAACAGATGCAATTAAGGTTACCCAAATACAATTAAGGTTACCAACATGCAACAGATGCAATTACGGTTACCCACATGCAATTAAGGTTATCCACATGCAATTAAGGTTACCCACATACAATTAAGGTTACCCACATACAATTAAGGTTACCGGAATACAATTAAGGTTACCAACATGCAATTAAGGTTACCCAAATACAATTAAGGTTACCAACATGCAACAGATGCAATTACGGTTACCCACATGCAATTAAGGTTACCCACATGCAATTAAGGTTACCTACATGCAACTAAGATTACCCAAATACAATTAAGGTTGCCCAAATACAATTAAGGTTACCAACATACAATTAAGGTTACCCACATACAATTAAGGTTACCCACATACAATTAAGGTTACCAAATACTATTAAGGTTACCCACATACAATTAAGGTTACCCACATGCAATTAAGGTTATCCACATGCAATTAAGGTTATCCACATGCAATTAAGGTTACCCAAATACAATTAAGGTTACCCAAATACAATTAAGGTTACCCAAATACAATTAAGGTTACCCAAATACAATTAAGGTTACCCAAATACAATTAAGGTTACCAACATGCAACAGATGCAATTACGGTTACCCACATGCAATTAAGGTTACCCAAATACAATTAAGGTTACCAACATGCAACAGATGCAATTAAGGTTACCCAAATACAATTAAGGTTACCAACATGCAACAGATGCAATTACGGTTACCCACATGCAATTAAGGTTATCCACATGCAATTAAGGTTACCCACATACAATTAAGGTTACCCACATACAATTAAGGTTACCGGAATACAATTAAGGTTACCAACATGCAACAGATGCAATTACGGTTACCCACATGCAATTAAGGTTACCCAAATACAATTAAGGTTACCAACATGCAACAGATGCAATTACGGTTACCCACATGCAATTAAGGTTACCCAAATACAATTAAGGTTACCAACATGCAACAGATGCAATTACGGTTACCCACATGCAATTAAGGTTACCCAAATACAATTAAGGTTACCAACATGCAACAGATGCAATTAAGGTTACCCAAATACAATTAAGGTTACCAACATGCAACAGATGCAATTACGGTTACCCAAATACAATTAAGGTTACCAACATGCAACAGATGCAATTACGGTTACCCACATGCAATTAAGGTTATCCACATGCAATTAAGGTTACCCACATACAATTAAGGTTACCCACATACAATTAAGGTTACCGGAATACAATTAAGGTTACCAACATGCAACAGATGCAATTACGGTTACCCACATGCAATTAAGGTTACCCAAATACAATTAAGGTTACCAACATGCAACAGATGCAATTACGGTTACCCACATGCAATTAAGGTTACCCAAATACAATTAAGGTTACCAACATGCAACAGATGCAATTAAGGTTACCCAAATACAATTAAGGTTACCAACATGCAACAGATGCAATTACGGTTACCCACATGCAATTAAGGTTATCCACATGCAATTAAGGTTACCCACATACAATTAAGGTTACCCACATACAATTAAGGTTACCGGAATACAATTAAGGTTACCAACATGCAATTAAGGTTACCCAAATACAATTAAGGTTACCAACATGCAACAGATGCAATTACGGTTACCCACATGCAATTAAGGTTACCCACATGCAATTAAGGTTACCCACATGCAATTAAGGTTACCTACATGCAACTAAGATTACCCAAATACAATTAAGGTTGCCCAAATACAATTAAGGTTACCCACATACAATTAAGGTTACCCACAAACAATTAAGGTTACCCACAAACAATTAAGGTTACCCACATACAATTAAGGTTACCAAATACTATTAAGGTTACCCACATACAATTAAGGTTACCGGAATACAATTAAGATTACCCAAATACAATTAAGATTACCCAAATACAATTAAGGTTACCCAAATACAATTAAGGTTACCCAAATACAATTAAGGTTACCCAAATACAATTAAGGTTACCGGAATACAATTAAGATTACCCAAATACAATTAAGGTTACCCAAATACAATTAAGGTTACCAACATGCAACAGATGCAATTACGGTTACCCACATGCAATTAAGGTTACCCAAATACAATTAAGGTTACCAACATGCAACAGATGCAATTAAGGTTACCCAAATACAATTAAGGTTACCAACATGCAACAGATGCAATTACGGTTACCCACATGCAATTAAGGTTATCCACATGCAATTAAGGTTACCCACATACAATTAAGGTTACCCACATACAATTAAGGTTACCGGAATACAATTAAGGTTACCAACATGCAACAGATGCAATTACGGTTACCCACATGCAATTAAGGTTACCCAAATACAATTAAGGTTACCAACATGCAACAGATGCAATTACGGTTACCCACATGCAATTAAGGTTACCCAAATACAATTAAGGTTACCAACATGCAACAGATGCAATTAAGGTTACCCAAATACAATTAAGGTTACCAACATGCAACAGATGCAATTACGGTTACCCACATGCAATTAAGGTTATCCACATGCAATTAAGGTTACCCACATACAATTAAGGTTACCCACATACAATTAAGGTTACCGGAATACAATTAAGGTTACCAACATGCAATTAAGGTTACCCAAATACAATTAAGGTTACCAACATGCAACAGATGCAATTACGGTTACCCACATGCAATTAAGGTTACCCACATGCAATTAAGGTTACCTACATGCAACTAAGATTACCCAAATACAATTAAGGTTGCCCAAATACAATTAAGGTTACCCACATACAATTAAGGTTACCCACAAACAATTAAGGTTACCCACAAACAATTAAGGTTACCCACATACAATTAAGGTTACCCACATACAATTAAGGTTACCAAATACTATTAAGGTTACCCACATACAATTAAGGTTACCGGAATACAATTAAGGTTACCCACATACAATTAAGGTTACCAAATACTATTAAGGTTACCCACATACAATTAAGGTTACCGGAATACAATTAAGATTACCCAAATACAATTAAGGTTACCCAAATACAATTAAGGTTGCCCAAATACAATTAAGGTTACCAACATACAATTAAGGTTACCCACATACAATTAAGGTTACCCACATACAATTAAGGTTACCAAATACTATTAAGGTTACCCACATACAATTAAGGTTACCCACATGCAATTAAGGTTATCCACATGCAATTAAGGTTATCCACATGCAATTAAGGTTACCCAAATACAATTAAGGTTACCCAAATACAATTAAGGTTACCCAAATACAATTAAGGTTACCCAAATACAATTAAGGTTACCCAAATACAATTAAGGTTACCAACATGCAACAGATGCAATTACGGTTACCCACATGCAATTAAGGTTACCCAAATACAATTAAGGTTACCAACATGCAACAGATGCAATTAAGGTTACCCAAATACAATTAAGGTTACCAACATGCAACAGATGCAATTACGGTTACCCACATGCAATTAAGGTTACCCACATACAATTAAGGTTACCCACATACAATTAAGGTTACCGGAATACAATTAAGGTTACCAACATGCAACAGATGCAATTACGGTTACCCACATGCAATTAAGGTTACCCAAATACAATTAAGGTTACCAACATGCAACAGATGCAATTACGGTTACCCACATGCAATTAAGGTTACCCAAATACAATTAAGGTTACCAACATGCAACAGATGCAATTAAGGTTACCCAAATACAATTAAGGTTACCAACATGCAACAGATGCAATTACGGTTACCCACATGCAATTAAGGTTATCCACATGCAATTAAGGTTACCCACATACAATTAAGGTTACCCACATACAATTAAGGTTACCGGAATACAATTAAGGTTACCAACATGCAATTAAGGTTACCCAAATACAATTAAGGTTACCAACATGCAACAGATGCAATTACGGTTACCCACATGCAATTAAGGTTACCCACATGCAATTAAGGTTACCTACATGCAACTAAGATTACCCAAATACAATTAAGGTTGCCCAAATACAATTAAGGTTACCCACATACAATTAAGGTTACCCACAAACAATTAAGGTTACCCACAAACAATTAAGGTTACCCACATACAATTAAGGTTACCAAATACTATTAAGGTTACCCACATACAATTAAGGTTACCGGAATACAATTAAGATTACCCAAATACAATTAAGATTACCCAAATACAATTAAGGTTACCCAAATACAATTAAGGTTACCCAAATACAATTAAGGTTACCGGAATACAATTAAGATTACCCAAATACAATTAAGGTTACCCACATACAATTAAGGTTACCCACATACAATTAAGGTTACCCACATACAATTAAGGTTACCCACATACAATTAAGGTTACCCACATACAATTAAGGTTACCGGAATACAATTAAGATTACCCAAATACAATTAAGGTTACCCAAATACAATTAAGGTTACCGGAATACAATTAAGATTACCCAAATACAATTAAGGTTACCCAAATACAATTAAGGTTACCGGAATACAATTAAGATTACCCACATGCAATTAAGGTTACCAAATACTATTAAGGTTACCCACATGATATTAAGGTTACCCACATGATATTAAGGTTACCCACATGATATTAAGGTTACCCAAATATAATTAAGGTTACCCACATACAATTAAGGTTACCCACATACAATTAAGGTTACCCACATGATATTAAGGTTACCCACATACAATTAAGGTTACCCACATGCAATTAAGGTTACCCAAATACAATTAAGGTTACCGGAATACAATTAAGGTTACCCAAATATAATTAAGGTTACCCACATGCAATTAAGGTTACCCAAATACAATTAAGGTTACCGGAATACAATTAAGGTTACCCAAATATAATTAAGGTTACCCACATGCAATTAAGGTTACCCAAATACAATTAAGGTTACCCAAATACAATTAAGGTTACCCAAATATAATTAAGGTTACCCACATGCAATTAAGGTTACCCAAATACAATTAAGGTTACCCAAATACAATTAAGGTTACCCAAATACAATTAAGGTTACCCAAATACAATTAAGGTTACCCAAATACAATTAAGGTTACCAACATGCAACAGATGCAATTACGGTTACCCACATGCAATTAAGGTTACCCAAATACAATTAAGGTTACCAACATGCAACAGATGCAATTAAGGTTACCCAAATACAATTAAGGTTACCAACATGCAACAGATGCAATTACGGTTACCCACATGCAATTAAGGTTATCCACATGCAATTAAGGTTACCCACATACAATTAAGGTTACCCACATACAATTAAGGTTACCGGAATACAATTAAGGTTACCAACATGCAACAGATGCAATTACGGTTACCCACATGCAATTAAGGTTACCCAAATACAATTAAGGTTACTAACATGCAACAGATGCAATTACGGTTACCCACATGCAATTAAGGTTACCCAAATACAATTAAGGTTACCAACATGCAACAGATGCAATTAAGGTTACCCAAATACAATTAAGGTTACCAACATGCAACAGATGCAATTACGGTTACCCACATGCAATTAAGGTTATCCACATGCAATTAAGGTTACCCACATACAATTAAGGTTACCCACATACAATTAAGGTTACCGGAATACAATTAAGGTTACCAACATGCAATTAAGGTTACCCAAATACAATTAAGGTTACCAACATGCAACAGATGCAATTACGGTTACCCACATGCAATTAAGGTTACCCACATGCAATTAAGGTTACCTACATGCAACTAAGATTACCCAAATACAATTAAGGTTGCCCAAATACAATTAAGGTTACCCACATACAATTAAGGTTACCCACAAACAATTAAGGTTACCCACAAACAATTAAGGTTACCCACATACAATTAAGGTTACCCACATACAATTAAGGTTACCAAATACTATTAAGGTTACCCACATACAATTAAGGTTACCGGAATACAATTAAGATTACCCAAATACAATTAAGGTTACCCAAATACAATTAAGGTTACCCAAATACAATTAAGGTTACCGGAATACAATTAAGATTACCCAAATACAATTAAGGTTACCCACATACAATTAAGGTTACCCACATACAATTAAGGTTACCGGAATACAATTAAGATTACCCAAATACAATTAAGGTTACCCACATACAATTAAGGTTACCGGAATACAATTAAGACTAGCTTTACAGCAGGCATACGCCCTGCCATTTGAAAAACACCCGGAATAAGATATATTTTTATTATTATATAAAATGGGGTGGTTACGTTGCCATGGTTACCATAATTACGTTGCCATGGTTACCGTAGTTACGTTGTAATGGTTACCATTATTTACATTGCCATGGTTACCATAATTACGTTGCCATGGTTACCGTAGATACGTTGCCATGGTTACCGTAGTTACGTTGGCATGGTTACCATAATTAGGTTGCCATGGTTGCCGTATTTACATTGCCATGGTTACTACGTTGCCATGGTTACCATAATTACGTTGCCATGGTTACCGTAGATACGTTGCCATGGTTACCATAATTACGTTGCCTTGGTTACAATAATTACGTTGCCATGGTTACCATATTTACGTTTCCATGGTTACTTTAGTTACGTTGCCATGGTTACATTTTTATATTGTTTACAATTGTTTGTTTACATTTGTCTGTTTACACTTGTTTGTTCACATTTGTTTGTTTACATTTGTTTGTTTACATTTGTTTGTTTACATTTTTTATATTGTTTACAATTGTTTGTTTACATTTGTCTGTTTACACTTGTTTGTTCACATTTGTTTGTTTACATTTGTTTGTTTACATTTTTTATATTGTTTACAATTGTTTGTTTACATTTGTTTGTTTACATTTTTTATATTGTTTACAATTGTTTGTTTAGATTTGTCTGTTTACACTTGTTTGTTCACATTTGTTTGTTTACATTTGTCTGTTTACACTTGTTTGTTCACATTTGTTTGTTCACATTTGTTTGTTTACATTTGTCTGTTTACACTTGTTTGTTCACATTTGTTTGTTTACATTTGTTTGTTTACATTTGTTTGTTTACATTTGTTTGTTTACATTTGTTTGTTTACATTTGTTTGTTTACATTTGTTTGTTTACATTTGTTTGTTTACATTTGTTTGTTTACATTTGTTTGTTTACATTTGTTTGTTTACATTTGTTTGTTTACATTTGTTTGTTTACATTTGTTTGTTTACATTTGTTTGTTTACATTTGTTTGTTTACATTTGTTTGTTTACATTTGTTTGTTTACATTTGTTTGTTTACATTTGTTTGTTTACATTTGTTTGTTTACATTTGTTTGTTTACATTTGTTTGTTTACATTTGTTTGTTTACATTTGTTTGTTTACATTTGTTTGTTTACATTTGTTTGTTTACATTTGTTTGTTTACATTTGTTTGTTTACATTTGTTTGTTTACATTTGTTTGTTTACATTTGTTTGTTTACATTTGTTTGTTTACATTTGTTTGTTTACATTTGTTTGTTTACATTTGTTTGTTTACATTTGTTTGTTTACATTTGTTTGTTTACATTTGTTTGTTTACATTTGTTTGTTTACATTTGTTTGTTTACATTTGTTTGTTTACATTTGTTTGTTTACATTTGTTTGTTTACATTTGTTTGTTTACATTTGTTTGTTTACATTTGTTTGTTTACATTTGTTTGTTTACATTTGTTTGTTTACATTTGTTTGTTTACATTTGTTTGTTTACATTTGTTTGTTTACATTTGTTTGTTTACATTTGTTTGTTTACATTTGTTTGTTTACATTTGTTTGTTTACATTTGTTTGTTTACATTTGTTTGTTTACATTTGTTTGTTTACATTTGTTTGTTTACATTTGTTTGTTTACATTTGTTTGTTTACATTTGTTTGTTTACATTTGTTTGTTTACATTTGTTTGTTTACATTTGTTTGTTTATATTTGTTACCGACGAACACCACAATCACCTTATATATATATAGATTACCCAAATACAATTAAGGTTACCCAAATACAATTAAGGTTACCGGAATACAATTAAGATTACCCAAATACAATTAAGGTTACCCAAATACAATTAAGGTTGCCCAAATACAATTACGGTTACCCACATGCAATTAAGGTTACCCACATGATATTAAGGTTACCCACATGATATTAAGGTTACCCACATGATATTAAGGTTACCCACATACAATTAAGGTTACCCACATACAATTAAGGTTACCAACATGCAATTAAGGTTACCCAAATATAATTAAGGTTACCCACATACAATTAAGGTTACCCACATACAATTAAGGTTACCCACATGATATTAAGGTTACCTACATACAATTAAGGTTACCCACATGCAATTAAGGTTACCCAAATACAATTAAGGTTACCCAAATACAATTAAGATTACCCAAATACAATTAAGGTTACCCACATACAATTAAGGTTACCGGAATACAATTAAGGTTACCGGAATACAATTAAGGTTACCGGAATACAATTAAGGTTACCCAAATATAATTGAGGTTACCGGAATACAATTAAGGTTACCGGAATACAACTAAGGTTGCCCAAATACAATTAAGGTTACCCACATACAATTAAGGTTACCAAATACTATTAAGGTTACCCACATACAATTAAGGTTACCGGAATACAATTAAGATTACCCAAATACAATTAAGGTTACCCACATACAATTAAGGTTACCCACATACAATTAAGGTTACCGGAATACAATTAAGATTACCCAAATACAATTAAGGTTACCCACATACAATTAAGATTACCCAAATACAATTAAGGTTACCCAAATACAATTAAGGTTACCCACATGCAATTAAGGTTACCAAATACTATTAAGGTTACCCGCATGATATTAAGGTTACCCACATGATATTAAGGTTACCCACATACAATTAAGGTTACCCACATACAATTAAGGTTACCAACATGCAATTAAGGTTACCCATATACAATTAAGGTTACCGGAATACAATTAAGGTTACCCACATGATATTAAGGTTACCCACATACAATTAAGATTACCCAAATACAATTAAGGTTACCCAAATACAATTAAGGTTACCGGAATACAATTAAGGTTACCGGAATACAATTAAGGTTACCGGAATACAATTAAGGTTACCCAAATATAATTGAGGTTACCGGAATACAATTAAGGTTACCGGAATACAATTAAGGTTACCGGAATACAATTAAGATTACCCAAATACAATTAAGGTTACCCAAATACAATTAAGGTTACCCAAATACAATTAAGGTTACCGGAATACAATTAAGATTACCCAAATACAATTAAGGTTACCCACATACAATTAAGGTTACCCACATACAATTAAGGTTACCCAAATACAATTAAGGTTACCCAAATACAATTAAGGTTACCCAAATACAATTAAGGTTGCCCAAATACAATTAAGGTTACCCACATACAATTAAGGTTACCAAATACTATTAAGGTTACCCAAATACAATTAAGGTTGCCCAAATACAATTAAGGTTACCCACATACAATTAAGGTTACCAAATACTATTAAGGTTACCCACATACAATTAAGGTTACCGGAATACAATTAAGATTACCCAAATACAATTAAGGTTACCCAAATACAATTAAGGTTACCCAAATACAATTAAGGTTACCGGAATACAATTAAGATTACCCAAATACAATTAAGGTTACCCACATACAATTAAGGTTACCCACATACAATTAAGGTTACCCACATACAATTAAGGTTACCGGAATACAATTAAGGTTACCCACATACAATTAAGGTTACCCACATACAATTAAGGTTACCCACATACAATTAAGGTTACCGGAATACAATTAAGATTACCCAAATACAATTAAGGTTACCCAAATACAATTAAGGTTACCGGAATACAATTAAGATTACCCAAATACAATTAAGGTTACCCAAATACAATTAAGGTTACCGGAATACAATTAAGATTACCCAAATACAATTAAGGTTACCGGAATACAATTAAGATTACCCAAATACAATTAAGGTTACCCAAATACAATTAAGGTTGCCCAAATACAATTACGGTTACCCACATGATATTAAGGTTACCCACATACAATTAAGGTTACCCACATACAATTAAGGTTACCCACATACAATTAAGGTTACCAAATACTATTAAGGTTACCCACATACAATTAAGGTTACCCACATGCAATTAAGGTTATCCACATGCAACAGATGCAATTACGGTTACCCACATGCAATTAAGGTTATCCACATGCAATTAAGGTTACCCGCATACAATTAAGGTTACCCACATACAATTAAGGTTACCCACATGCAATTAAGGTTATCCACATGCAATTAAGGTTACCAAATACTATTAAGGTTACCCACATACAATTAAGGTTACCCACATGCAATTAAGTTTATCCACATGCAACAGATGCAATTACGGTTACCCACATGCAATTAAGGTTATCCACATGCAATTAAGGTTACCCGCATACAATTAAGGTTACCCACATACAATTAAGGTTACCCACATGCAATTAAGGTTATCCACATGCAATTAAGGTTACCCGCATACAATTAAGGTTACCCACATACAATTAAGGTTACCCACAAACAATTAAGGTTACCCACATGCAATTAAGGTTACCCACATGCAATTAAGGTTACCCAAATACAATTAAGGTTACCAACATGCAACAGATGCAATTACGGTTACCCAAATACTATTAAGGTTACCCACATACAATTAAGGTTACCGGAATACAATTAAGATTACCCAAATACAATTAAGGTTACCCAAATACATATAAGGTTACCGGAATGCAATTAAGATTACCCACATACAATTAAGGTTACCGGAATACAATTAAGATTACCCAAATACAATTAAGGTTACCCAAATACAATTAAGGTTACCGGAATACAATTAAGATTACCCAAATACAATTAAGGTTACCCAAATACAATTAAGGTTACCCACATGCAATTAAGGTTACCAAATACTATTAAGGTTACCCACATGATATTAAGGTTACCCACATACAATTAAGGTTACCCACATACAATTAAGGTTACCAACATGCAATTAAGGTTACCCATATACAATTAAGGTTACCGGAATACAATTAAGGTTACCCACATGATATTAAGGTTACCCACATACAATTAAGATTACCCAAATACAATTAAGGTTACCCAAATACAATTAAGGTTACCCAAATATAATTGAGGTTACCCAAATACAATTAAGGTTACCCAAATATAATTAAGGTTACCCAAATATAATTAAGGTTACCCAAATACAATTAAGGTTACCCAAATATAATTAAGGTTACCCAAATATAATTAAGGTTACCCACATACAATTAAGGTTACCAACATGCAATTAAGGTTACCCAAATACAATTAAGGTTACCCACATACAATTAAGGTTACCGGAATACAATTAAGATTACCCAAATACAATTAAGGTTACCCAAATACAATTAAGGTTACCGGAATACAATTAAGATTACCCAAATACAATTAAGGTTACCCAAATACAATTAAGGTTACCGGAATACAATTAAGATTACCCAAATACAATTAAGGTTACCCAAATACAATTAAGGTTGCCCACATACAATTACGGTTACCCACATGCAATTAAGGTTACCAAATACTATTAAGGTTACCCACATGATATTAAGGTTACCCACATGATATTAAGGTTACCCACATACAATTAAGGTTACCCACATACAATTAAGGTTACCCACATGCAATTAAGGTTACCAAATACTATTAAGGTTACCCACATGATATTAAGGTTACCCACATGATATTAAGGTTACCCACATACAATTAAGGTTACCCACATACAATTAAGGTTACCCACATACAATTAAGGTTACCAACATGCAATTAAGGTTACCCAAATATAATTAAGGTTACCCACATACAATTAAGGTTACCCACATGATATTAAGGTTACCCACATACAATTAAGGTTACCCACATGCAATTAAGGTTACCCAAATACAATTAAGGTTACCGGAATACAATTAAGGTTACCGGAATACAATTAAGGTTACCCAATTATAATTAAGATTACCCACATGCAATTAAGGTTATCCAAATATAATTAAGGTTACCCACATGCAATTGAGGTTACCCAAATACAATTAAGGTTACCCAAATATAATTAAGGTTACCCAAATATAATTAAGGTTACCCACATGCAATTGAGGTTACCCAAATACAATTAAGGTTACCCAAATATAATTAAGGTTACCCATATGCATTTAAGGTTACCCACATACAATTAAGGTTACCCAAATATAATTAAGGTTACCCATATGCATTTAAGGTTACCCACATACAATTAAGGTTACCCACATGCAATTAAAGGTATCCAGGGGTACACAACTTCAGTGAATGTTACATAAGTAACAACTGTTAAAACAGGTACCTTAAGTTGCTGGCTGAGGTGGGTAGGTGGTTTGGTAAAATGAAACACTTGAACCTTATTTGTACCTTACAATGGTTTATTACTGCTTATAGCCGCAAGCCTGCTTACGCACTTGCTTTATTGTTTGAGTCAGTCAATAATTGCATTAGCCATTTGCTTTGGGTATTAAAAGATTCATTGAATACACATGTCGTTAAAATTTAACGTTATCTCTGGCGTACACTGCGATAATTGTCGGTATGCCTAATACGGAATCAGCTCATAACCGCAGCTCATCATGCAGACATTAAAATGATTCATCTTTGCTTACTTATCGTCGTAAATCGTAAAGTTTCTAGACCAAGGTTTACATGATTTGATTAAAAGAGTGTGCTTGTCTCCAAATTGCTGTTAACAGAAGAAATTCTACAATGCGTGAGCATTACGCACATTGATAATGAATCATGTTAAAATAACCAAGTCGCAATCCTCTTCATTTACTATACTGGCATGCATGGAATGCTTTAAGTCACTCTATGTGAACAATCCGTATTTACAGATTCATTTCCGTTTTATAGTACATAATATTTAACATACATTATAGCATGACTCACATGTACTCACTCGTACAACTAAGCCTGACTACCCTGTCTTAAAGATAAAGTCATCAAGACCAGGACAAAAAAAGTTATCATAGGTTACAAAATATTGTCCAAATAAGTGAAAAAAAAATCCTAGGATTCTTGTAAAATTCTTATCAAGGAAATTGCATGTTTATGTTAGCGTGAAGGCGTAACCCAACCACGGCCTGTTGCATCTTGAAACTATAAAAAAACGTTTTGCGAAAACATTATGAACCGACAATTAAATATTAAAGAATCGCAATGTTGCAAATACGGTTTATGTGTAGGAGCACCCGTAAATAAAGTGATCTTCTTTGTCTCCCTTGTAGCATAATGTAATGTATGATCAATTTTAATGAAAGATTATTTGAATTACAAATCTAGTGGGTGGTATATTATAGCCTAGTCTTATGCAACATGTCATACGTGAGGTGAGGAGTTGCAAACCATTGCCCTTCAACAAACAAATTCGCATTATTTGCGGTATGTTTGCTATCTAGTATTGTTAAAGGAACGATTCATTCATTGATGCTGTAAAGCTTTCCTGATGCGTTCTTGTGACCCTTTCGATTTTTAGTTTTAAATGTAAAATGTGTCGCCTTATTCTATGCACTTGTGCACATAAGGAAACAATATAATTGAAGTTTGAATGATAATAATAATAATATTTTGAATAAATGACAATGATTACATACTTGGCCTGTAAATCATAACTTGCTTCACTTATTCAAAAACCACTACGAAAATATTTTAGTAATCCATACACCGCACCACGCCAAAAAAAAATGGTGTGGATGTATTTTTTGTGTGCAGAGCACTTGTCGTTTTGACTCTTGTTGACTACCTATATGTGTAGTCAGTCATGCATAAGGGTACGTATCTGCACAGAAACGTTATCGTCAATTGATAACCATATCATGACTATATCGTGTGTACAAAGCATATAGTTCAAGTTTTTACAAATTACATGGTACTTACCGCGAATAGTTGGACATCAAAGTGCTATCTTGTAAACACACATGACTCATGAATGAATGACACGCTGTTCTGCTGAAGTCGTAATAATATAATTGGAAAGTACACTTGAGAGTTTGCTTGTAACGATAATTTAATATGCGAAATGCATTCAAAATGATGATGACCATTTTTAGCGATTAGAATCTGCTGATGTTTTGTTCTTGTGCGGAGGGCATAGCAAAATTAATCAAACATGGAGGAGAAGTCTCTTTAAGTTATTAGTACTTTGCATTTGCTGCTAGGTTTGCATGATGTCTGTTCAACAAATTTTATTTCAGGTGACATTATTATTTCGGAAAATAATATTGTACAAAAATTCCGAGATGTTAATATTACTGATTTTTATTGCGCTTTCTTACGACAAATATCCTTTGAATATATTATGGAAACTTCTGCTTGCAGATTTTCTTTCACGCACCATGTTAAGAAATGTGATCAAATTGCAAAAACTATTTGATTGCGTTAGAATAATATTTATGAGCAAATTACAAATTATTTTACGATGTACAATCTCCGATGCAAATAGTCAAACTTTTGCAAAAAAACACGAAAGTCAATTTATATTTTATCATCAGTCATGTCAGATTGGTTTAGGTAACATGTAGGTTTAAAAAGTATCCTAAATAATTAACAATTGTACCAGGTGCGGCTTTTCACATAGAATATTTACAGTCATAAATTATTATGATATAATCGGCATAAAATTAAAGTTGGAAGAGAATTGGGCCAATTATTTTTTAGCGATTAATACAGCCAGCTCTGGTTATGATAAATCCCAAATTTGTGGTTGTCATTCGTCTCACTTAAAATGTTTTTTACAAATTTTCTGTTTACATTATTTTATAAAACTTCTTGATACAAAATAATATTCAAGTGTCAAATGTATAAAAACTAGTTCCTAGGTAGGTGCCTGTTTCGGTAGATTTTAAAACTTGTATCATACTATTCTCAACTTTCTTTGAGTTATTTGAGCATTAAACCCCATTATAAAATATTCTTCCTTTCTCACATGACTTTTAATAGTTTCTAGAATACAAATATACAGTTTCAGTCATAGGTATATTTAAAAAAATATGTATCAATGTTGAAAAATGATTAGTTTAAAACAGAACAATGAACTTTATTCTGACTTATGAAATTTTAAAGACTTCGTCTGCCGCTTAAGAAGTTTCTTGACGATGACGGATTCGTAAAATAAATTGCCAAATAGTAGGGTAAACGACCCGTAGATCCACAGGAAGAGCTTCATACTATAAGGATGTCTATCACAGGGGATGCCCATCTCTATAATTTTGAAAAACCGATATGATTGAGGTAAATATTAAAGTAAAAGCCGTAAAACTTTTTAAGTGGTATACTTACTGATAAGGTAAATTGAATACGCGTTTACAAATAACCCCATTAACATTTGAGCAAATTGAACCGTCGTGATAGAGGCTGCCACCGCTGTGGGAAGTCTGACGTTTAACACCTATATCAAAAGCATTATGACATTATTGCAAATCCTAATAACTTTGTCATAGCTTAATGTTAAGTAATTAATTACCCGAAGAGCAAAATATGGGTACATTAACGAATGTACAAAATAATTCATAACTGTGTACCATCGCCCGATTGGCTCCACATAAATGCCTAATAACATAATAAGTGTGTGATTAGAGTCAATACCAAGCTAATTATGTCAAATTTCAGTCTGGAGAGCTCCTCCATCTTGCACACCACCGTTGAAATTATCTAAAAGTAGCTATGAGCATTTTCAATTTTACTTACCTGCTGTCCAAGTAGCGATTAATGTTATGACATGATGATACCTTTGAAAGGGAAATTAAAATTTCACAACCTTAATATTGCATTAGTATCATATGTACGCAATAATAATTAAAACATTAAAAGTATAGTGACATTACCACTGCAGTAAAACGAGGGGTTTCTTCCTAAGTACAATGAAGATGGTGTCTCCAAGTTCCACGTACTTTGACAAAATGAACATCAATCTGTATTCAAGTAATCAAAATGTGAATTTGAAATCTACTAATAATGTCCTATTGATTACATTAGATTTTGCAACATGGTATTTACAATTCGTGTTAAAAAAAAGTTGTTTCAAAGTGAATATTTAAATACGGTTTGTAACAATCCTTGCTTCCAAGATAAAAATTGGGATCACTTCAAATAAAAATCATTTGTATTCGTTTCAAAGCATTATATCACGGAGTTTCAATGTCAGTATTAAATCAAGTTTGCACTATGTGACAACTACTACCGCCTTTATAAGTGATTGAAAAAATATTTTGGGAAACTTATTATTGAGATGAGAGGATTGAGATTTAGAAAGCTAGATTCAAACATGGGTAAACATTCAACATACACCGTAATTATGTTCAATATTAATAAATTTCTAATTGGTTCTTGAAAACTTTTCATACATCCAAAATGCCAGTGGTTTATTCAGTCCATCCCTGCGAAATAACACAAAAGAAAATATATCTTTAAACTCCATAAAGTCGCTAAATGATGATTAAAATGGGCGTCCAAAATTTTCTCTTATCTTGTTGAGTTTCTTACCTTACGCACGCGCTCCTGTAAAACCCGTTGGGGCCAGACGTAACAATTGTATACAGTTCTGGAAATGTTCTTACAAAGCCTACAATTGAGAAGATTCCAAGAATGACATTCCACACAAACAGTGACTTCCTGAGGTGAAATGGCTTTCTATTTTTCATAAAGCTTTGTAGTCCAAATATGGTTATCAAGTAAATGGCTCCTGAGACAAATGGAAGCATCCAGTAATTAAGGAAAACGTTTGTCCAGTACTCTTCATCCACAATTTCAAACCAGAAAGGTTGGAATTTTTCCGGAACGTCGAAAACCCATCCTTTCCAACCACCTTCCCAGTCAACCTCTGACACATTATTCATGATTTACAGAGTTTTTTGTATTGTTTTTTATCCTCAGATTAGAGCTAAAAATCTCAATTGGTTGAACTGTCACTGATTAGGCCATGTTTTTAAACTAAAAAATTGTATTTGATGTGCAAAGTGCGAGCCAATGCTGTGAAATATTTCAATGTACTTTTTTTCATGATGCCTTGTTGCAACTGAGTGTCTGATTTTCTGACTGCACTGTCAGTTACACTAGAATGGAAATGAACATTTTTGTATATTTTTAAAGGAAGAACAGCATTTTATGTTTCTATATATTTTAAGTATGTGTATGTACCCTTTCGGCTTCAATATAGGGTATTTAAAGGAACAACGGTCTCAACCAACGCAGTCCTATCCTTTCTGAGTGTGGTAAAGCGGTAAGTATCATAAGGCTTGGTATTGGAAATGAAATAAAAGGTCATTCACACATACCGAAAAACTTGATGCCTTTTAGGGACATTTTTATTATGAAGGGCTTGGTTGTGAATGTGTGAAATCTTTCAAAAATTACCGTTTTTGGACACTGTGTATTGCATTTGTCGAGTGGGTAAATAAGTCTCCAGTTCATGCAGCAATGCAACTTTTTGTGCTACTTATTAAGTGTGATAAAAGGGTTACAAGGATACAGGAGGTTAAGATGAAAATGAGAAGCGACATGGCACATGTTTGACTGGATCATCCGGTCATTTCGGAAACAAAGAGTGTGTTGTCTATTGTATTATTATACTTTTTGTTTTTTCTCATATTACAATAACGATTATTTACATTTTTCAGAATACACTTATCTTAAAGCTTAATGAATGAGCTGACCGGTAGTTTAAAGTACAGAGTAAACTGGACATGTTTTAAAGCGTCGTAAGTAAGGTACTATTCTTTATAAAATCTTATGTATCACTCGTTTTCCTTTTACGCTGACACTTAACCTAGATAGACAGTGAAAGAGACGGTATTTACAAACAGATGAATTAAAAGAAAATTAGCTTACATGGAAGACATTCATCGATCTCACATGAAGAAAAGTCCAAAAAAGGATAAAACAAGCGGAAATATTCATGGTGTTACTGTTAACCTAACTTTTAAATGAACCTGCAACGTACGTACCTTAAAACTAACAAACATACCCATTGTTCTCTCATTTCGTACATTCGTTAAACAATATAATAAGCTTTCTCGCATGCAGACAATGTTTACCCTTTAACAAGTACACACAATATACAATATCATAATGGACATGATCATATCATGACTATAACCATTCCACTTCAAAACTTCAAGCATACAAAATGCACCCTTAACACATGCATACTGAATCACAATGATGATTCCATCGTTTCTTAAGTCTCATATACTACAATACATTATTACACTGTATAACATCATTGCATATTATTCCCTACAACTCTTCTTATCAAAGTCAAAAGTCGTCTGAAATTTGTAATAATATGGCATATTTAATGTAACTAAATATTGGATACTGTTTATTATTGCGACGACTTTGCAAATTTGGTACTTAATCTACTAGCTATACTAGTTTATATGTCTTTCTACTATATAGATAGATTAAAACCTTTTACTCAATCTTTTTAGTCTTTCTCTTTCCAAGGAAGAAAGCTTCATAGAACAGCTTTCCAAACAGGACTGTGAAGGAGCCATACACTATGATGAATACTTTGATACTTACTGGATGTCTGGAGCATTGTGCGTCTCCCATTTCTACGAAAATCCAAAAATAAATTAAAGTATAAACTATCGTAAAATTTATTTTAAAAGTAACTTGAATTCTTACTTATCAGGAACATTGTATACAAGTTGACAAAAAGACCAATAACCATTTGTAACAATTGCATGGTCGTAATTGTGTTGGAAATCTGTCTGGGGATATTCACATCTCTAGCCTGCAATTATAAAATTTATGCATTGTTCATTAACCAAGCAATCTTTATTTAGCTGAAAAGAGCTTAACAGTTCGTATTTGCATAGAAAAAATTAAGATTTTACGTTGAATTCGCAAGTATAATTTGTATACATTTTCCCCAATATTTTACTGGTGTCACAACCAGTCAACATTTCTTATCACGGCTTACCGAAACTTGACATGTCATGTAAAGAACACTTTTACAAACTGTAGAACCTCTTCAACTTTATTTTTAAAGTACACATGTAAAACATTTTTAGCAGTTAGACCCACAGTCTTGGAACGTTTATTACGTTATTGCGTCATTTGGATGTGCATGGTTGTCTAATAAATTTTGCCGATCCAATAGCGTAACATTAAAAAATGGTTTTAGCATCAATAACCACATTAAAAGTTACAATAATACAACTATTATATTGTCCTGCTTGAATGCATATATATTCTTACTGCAGCCTGCAACAGTGCCTTACAGTAACGAAGAAGATGATTAAAAAAGCGTATCTATCATTTTTATTATCACGTGTAATTGATGTTTTCTATTAGAAGCAACAAGAAATCATAACAATTTAACAATAAAATATTCGACTTACTTTTAGCGCAAAGTACGGATACATGACCGAATGAACCGCATAGTTCATGACAATATACCATCGAGCCACTGGTTCAACAAAAGGCGCCAATATCCAGGCGACACAGCAGGTAATTAAGTGATGATACCTATCGTATAAAAGAACGCGTTAAAAATATGCTAGTAATTATGCGTTAAAATGATTAAAACTGTCATACCATTGCAGGAACACCAGAGGTCGTTTTCTCAACACGATGAAAATTGTGTCACCAAGCTCGACGTACTTGGACAAAACAAATAATAATGTCCTGAAATGTTAAAAGAAAAGTATACAAAGCAAATTATAATATTAGAGTATTTTTCATGAAAGCGTTATGTATAAATGGTTAATAGAAAGGTAGGTAGATGCTTCTATCATAAAAATTGTCAAGCTAGCTAGAAGAATCAAAATTAGCTAAAGCTAATATATTTTTCATGTTTTATTAATTTGCTTGATAACGATCCGTGCCTACGTACTGTTAAAGCCGATCATTTAATTAGAAAAACTGTAAACAAAGCGACATTCATCGAAACCAAATGAATGAAGTAGTATTACATTGTGGTGTTAAAAATTATGGAACATATATTCATTTTTGTTTGTCATTTCATCATCTCACACGTTTGCTAACTTGAAAAATGACTCTTTTACGTTTTCTATTTGTTTTGCATATTTATATGCTTACAAATCATCGCAGCGTATCGATGATGATGTGAACTCATCTTGTCATGATTCATGAATCTGATTTGTTAAGATGATGATTGCTAATCATGCTTTTTCGCAAGTAATTTATAGTGTAATGCTACTTTATGCACATAAATTATTTAGTTCAAGTGTATTAAGACAAAGACAAGTGTGTATGGCACCAGCATTTTTTTGTCTGGCAGTGCTTGTTTAGTCAATTGCTGCAACAAAAGATCCAACAAGATAACCGTTTTATGTTTAGACTCAATCATGTATGCCTACATGTACATTATTGCAGTATATTGTATGAATGCTACATGCATCTATATCTATATTTGTGCACTTAATGATTATTCAATTTTCATCATTTTGTTGCTTACTGAACAGTGTTAACTTTATGCTTTGCGTAAATTTTACACATTTTTTATTCCACGAGCCTCGCCTGGCCTGTCAGCAAAAATGCATTTACTTAAAAAAAAAAGTGAAAAATGTAAACTAAAACCTTTAAAAACATTGAGCAAAGGGCAAAGATTGAAATTGTGATGGCCAATAGTTGCAAGATCTTTTCATGATAGACTTCCCCAATTTAGTTATTAGTGCTATTAATATTTGCCCAAACGATGCCTTCATCAACAGCATTATTCTTGCAACACATACCTGTAGAACAGTGAGAGTAGATCACTTTATTATTACAACCACTCAACAACACTGTTTCTGCACAGCATCATGCATGATGCATATCAATTCATTCATGTTATTATTGTTCCCTCACTATATATTATTTAAATTCTGATTCTTTTTGAGGGTGTTGCTGATGATGATGTTACGCTAGTGGCCAGCATTGCAAAAAGAAAAAAAACTAAACGTAATAAGCTAATATTTCTAACTTGTTTGCAGCAAAGAATGGTACATTGTAGAAGTGAGCTAGAAAATAAGTGTTGCGTACAGATTTTTAGGTGTAATATAGTAAGTTCACAGATAGTAGAATCGTACGCACCCGTTTCTACCAAAAAAGTAAAATAAATGAATGAAGAAATATTTTACGAAAGAAACACCAACTTCATTATCATTTGCTAAAAAAATTTAGTGAAAGAATTTTTTAAAAATAAATGTACGATGCTACTACTTTTAAATGATATTGAATTTTTTGTTCCTTCTGACAAGACACAAAATGCAAGCATGTCAATCAACAACATTATTAGTAATAAATGTTTGATTTCTTACCAGAAGGATGCAGGCTCATTGGCTCCATCCCTGTAAAACAAAAGAGAAATTTCTTTTAAAAATTTGCTTTGATGACAATTGAGTGAAGAACAACATTGCATTTTTCGGTCGATTTTTAAAAACTACAAAAAGTTACAGGAACACAGCTACAAGCAGATTGGAAGTGCCAATTTGTTTTATTGGAGAGTATGCATCAGCTTGATCATCATCAAACCATATTATTATCAACAGCAAACACTGCTGCGAACATTTAAACCTGCTACCTTGCCATTTATTTTCATTTTCTCTAGTCTGGTTTTTGTAAAGTCAGACATTACATCGTCACAATGATCATCGTTATCCACATGATTTTGGGCCTTCAATACGTCCCATTCATTCAGCGCAATTGCTAAAACTTACTACAACTACTGCTATTTTTCTGTTGGATGACAACGCAATGTCTTTCGATGGCAATGATGATGATGATGATGCGTGCCTGTATTTCAACTTTTTTTCTTATTCGTTTTTTAAAAAGAATTAAAATATATGAAAATGCGCACGATATCAGGATTCTTTGCACATCTTTTTCGCTGAGAAGGACAAAGCTGAGGGCTGTTGTTAACGCTATCACTACTGCAACAACTGTACCACATATCCCCCACTACGCTTGCATTTAGAAAATCTCACCTGACACAGATACTTCTGTAAAACCCGTTTGGGCTGAAGAGGATGTTTAGGAAGGACGGGGTAAATCTTATTAACCCCAATATGGAAAAGATTCCAAGGGCTGCATTCCAATAAAAAAGCGGTGCCTTCAGATCAAAGGCGGGTCTTTCTTTCATGTAACTCTGAATGGTGAATATGGTCGTAATGTACACTATCCCGGTGTAAATGGGAAGTTTCCACGTGTCCAAGGCATAGTTTATCCACGCCTCCTTATCTATGACTTCCCAGGAAAAGGGTTCAAAAATCGGAGGGTCATCGAATTTCCATCCGGAATAGCCAATATTATTTGTAAAATTTTGCATTTCAAATCGGTTCATGATGTTGTTGTCACTGGCGTGCACTAAACATGTGTATTTTTTAAAAGAAATTAATGTAACACCGACACAAGTTTAATTTTTAAAATGCTCATGAGAAAGTTTCCCGTCTATGTAATAGACACAAAGATTTTTTCCAAAATGATGAACACTTCTGGACTTCGCCAACACTAGACACAAAACTTAGGGGTTTTGTTCTTTGTTTCCTCTTCCTCCCACTCGCAATTGCAAAATATCACTGAGTTGTACTGGACAAGATCATCTTTCCTTAAATATAATCCGGTGCATAAGTAATTGTTGCTGTGT
This sequence comes from Entomobrya proxima, assembly GCA_029691765.1. Classification (NCBI taxonomy): domain Eukaryota; kingdom Metazoa; phylum Arthropoda; class Collembola; order Entomobryomorpha; family Entomobryidae; genus Entomobrya; species Entomobrya proxima. Next base: position 9,582,439 of record CM056170.1, on the reverse strand, counting down.
TTATGTCACCACCACTTTTTGACAAAGTTCAAGTGTTCACTGGCTAAAGGTTGTTGTTACAACGTCTTTCAAGTATACTCATGAAATCCATTATTGTTTTTTGGTTATAGCGTGCTAGTGCGAAACTGTTGTTGTAAGTCACCTCTGTGTCTGATCACTGTCATGATATGACAAGCACGAACATTTTCATGATTTTCTTCACTAAAATTGAGAGACGCTGGCTGGCTATAAATCTGCTGACCTAGGTACTTATAACAAAGATTCCTACAACTACTGGAGGGCAGAGCTGGCTGACGATGTCGGCAAAGCTAACTATTTTATCAGTAGCCAGCCATTACGTTGCTGCTGCAGTGTGGCAGTCATGTTTGCTGTCATTGTTGCTGATATATCTCAGCTATTGTCTGGCGTTACTATTAATATTATGATTATTATTGCTGGGATCTTTAGCTGTATATCACAGGTTTTCAGAGCTATAATATTATATGATACATAAACGTTTTTTTACAATAATTATGCTGATCTTTACTGCCAAGCGTCCTAGGACGACTCATCTCTCACAATAACACATAACCTAAATAACTATTAACGACCGACTTGCAAATTTTTTGCGTATATACCACCAATACTAAGTAAACAGACGGTTGACCAACCTTATTTATTTACTTTTTAGCAGAGAGTACACAAAAAGTTAGTAATATTGTGGTATTAATGGAAGATAATCTTGGTAAAGGTTTAAAATGGTCTACACACTGCACTCGTAATGAGCGTTACTTGTTATAGTATTGTTTGACGTTCATTTGATGATGAACAAGATGAAGACCACTGCCAAGCAAAACCAAAAGATAAGAAGAGTAAAAGAACAATAAAGAAATATTTCTTGTAAATGTTAACGAAGGTGAATAGGATATTATGATCCTCTGACCAAGCATAGTATACGCCACTTTGTTATCATCCTCTTCATACAAGACACTGCTTTCTGAGCCTCTCCTAATTCGTTTTCGAAAAACAAAATGACCACAAAGCGTAGAGCGTTATTATTTTATTTTCCCTTACGCTTTAATTCAGTCAGAATTTTTGGTAAAAATTTTAAACAAGAAATACAGATTTTATATTCAAGTACAACTCATATCATTTTGTTGTTAGTAGAAAGAGTAAGTAAGTATTCACATATAGTTCTCTCTGGCTTATCGTATTCATCACGTACGGATGGACTCATCGCGCGCGTACATATGTGTCTGTATGCATGGTAGTTTAAGAAATGTTTTTACGAATAAACAGTTTAACTATTGTTATAAAAATGAAGCTCTTTGAGTGTGCAATATTTTAAGCTTACATGCATGCTCATATATTATTGAATTTAAAAACACAAGATCAGTTTGAAATCATCATATTAGATTAGATCCTTGTATGTCAACATGTTTACAGATTTGTTGCTGGCTATGCCGAATTTCATATCTTTAGGTAAAAGGCATAAAGAAATGTTGACTTTCTGACACCAGCAATAATAAAACAGCTCGAGCACATTGAGTTTATGGCAAAGTACGAAAAAGCGTTTTAAAGTAAAAATGAAAATTCAGTAACCATTTTATACGCGTACTGCTCAACCGCTCCTTTATTACAATGGCTGCCCTTTACTATAATATTATTGTACGCAATCAACATGCCTTTGCAGATTCTTTGACTAGCCATTCATGGCGTCTTTTACTGCATTACAAGTAAGTCTGCTCATCAGAGAGAGTAATGTAGTACAACCAGTAAAATGCATTGAATGTTTGTTGGTGACTGAGTAACCGAGGCACTTGCGTTTTTAACAATGAAGTGGGACTATTGGCTGCATTATTATCATCAGCGACATGTGTAATAGTAAAAGTTGTTTTCGTGGAATATAGAATAACCACTTTTGTTAAAAATCTGCAAGTGCCTTTGAATGGGACTGCTCAGAGCATGTTTTTGGGTTAATATAGGTATTAGTAAAAAGAAAGAGTATAACACGAAATCAGCATCTTGTGTAAGGGGTATGGATCTTTCAGTGGATTACTAGTGGAACTTACCATTCACTCGCCCTCTCACTACGCACAACAGAGCCTTGATCTTGAAAGTCCAATAGATATCATTGATGCCTGCACATACACAAGTAGGTACCCTTACATATATGACCGGGCCATACCAATCTCGTCAATTAATTCATTATGTTCAGTGGGCCTTTGGGGATGCAAAGAATTGCAATTGCATATGTGTTGAATACTTTATGGTTTACTAGTACATTTTACATGCAGCAATAGATGCTCATATAATAGGCATTTAACCGATTCGTTTTCAACTGTGCTGCATCAATTACTTTCGGCTACCAGTGATTAGCTATAAGCTTGTACAGATTTTCTGATTTTGTGTTTCTCTGGTAGAGCTAGTTGTAAAGACAAGGCAAATTTTACGTTGATATTTTGAGCACTGTTACTCTACCATTTTCTTTAAAATATTTTAACTGGTTCTTTTATTGATCTAGCTAGATGTATTAATGTTACGTTTTCTTTGTGCAATCAAACCAAAAATGGATACACATCCATGCACACACATACAAACTAATTGATTTAGTTGATGAGAAGTACATCAGCAGGATCTTCTATCTTTTCAGGTAATAAAGTTAGAAGAGGATGTGTGTAGTTCGTGGCGTTTGCCTACGCATACCAAAAGAAGACTGCACTTTTGGGCAATTTTGTGTAGCACTTTCCATATTATTATTTACTGTTACAGCCACTAAAATCCTAAAGCAATGCAAACCTAACAATGAAAGGGAATTAAGAGTACCCTTTATGGAATGGTTGATTGGTCATCAATTAAAAATTATTGTATCATTCGTATCACCCTTTCATACATACACAGATTAATATGCATGACAGAACGATATCAACGAGCCCTTTGATGATTGTTAGTGCAAATGTCAGACAAGCCCAAATTTTTCTTTGTTAATATATTTAGCTTGCTTTGTTCTTTACGCTTTGTTCGGTAGCTTTTTTGCTGCGAAAAACCAAAATCATATATGCAGCATAAAATATTCTATTTTTCACTTGACAATGTTTACAGTTGCACATTATAAAAGGCATCATCTTCCTACACTGTCACAAGAACAGAAAAAGACAAAAACCCAAGAAATAACAAAAACAAAAAAGCAATCGATGTCATCATCTTCATGAAACCATGAAGTATGTTTCATTCTTTTTTCTTTCCAAATGAGGAAACAATGACGCTGAAGACCTAGAAGGAGTCAACTTCCTGTAAAATGTCACTGTTTTGGATTTGAGATCTTTTTTTTGAAACATAATTAATTTTTTGTCACTGCGGATTCGGTATTTAGGCTTAGTTTATATTGTAAAGGTTTGCATGATGATTCTCATTGTTAATTGTATGCAATATTATGCAGCTTGAACATTCAAAATAATTTTAATAAACGATAAGATTTAAATCTTTATTCAACCCTTGAGACATTTTTGCAATTTTATCTTAGCAGTTGCTTCCTGAATGCATGTACTTGAACTACATTTTTTGACATTCTAGGCACACTTGGTTGGAGGTTAAATACTCATTGTTATAATTCAAAAACCTGTAGAAATACAAAAATAACATTTCCAGTAAACATTGTTTACAAAAAAATGTACAATTGTAACATAGCATAAAGCCAAGTTACAAAATTCATTTCTACCATTTCACCAAAGAGGGTTCATTCGTTCACCATTGAATGAACCCTCTTTTTCAATTTAACCGAACTTGAAACATGTCCATTGTTCTTATCAGCTAGTTTATACTGCAGTATGCAACAAATAATTGCAACATTAGTGCTGCCGTTTAAAGTGTAGCTTAGGTTTTCATCTTTAGTGTGTAGTGTTACATGCACCCAACTTTTGCAAGTTTACTAATAATAAATATTGCCAAAGCTCATTCTAAACATAAGATGACTTTATTATAGCGTGTATTGAAACTATTTATGTTTCATACGCACCTCGCATTAAGTTAGTAAAATAAAATTTGGATTGCATAATATCTAAAGCAATTCCACTGCCGACCATGGCCAAGACTTCTCTCTCCATAAAACATTCTAATGAATACCGATTAATAATTATTTATTGCACGGTGCTTGATAACCTAAAGCATAATATCGAGCAATGTGCTTAATGAATACAAGTATATCTAATAACAAAAATACTGTAAGGTTAAGGTATTATAAATAATATGGTTCATTTTTGCAAGCATCGAGGAGTTGGCTTTTTGCTAAAATATTGTTTAGCTGTACTAAGCCTAAGAGCTAACTTATTTGGCCACATTCAATTCTGAGCCTGCTCTAATTTCTACTAAAGCTGATTAATACTAGACACTAGATCTGGGGTAAGCTAAGCTCACTTTTATCTTACTAAGCATGTAGTTTCGTAGCAAGTAAGAATAGGAAAAATAAATACGTTAACAGTGCACGGACTAACCCAAGCGTGGATGCCAGAACAGAGCAAAAAATGTAAAAATGCTAATTCCTTCTTCCTCTTTGTACATCGTATGCTTATCATGCAATGGACTGTAATTTTTGCTTTTATGGACATGCTTTTTGATTTTAACTGCCTCTTGATCTTTACCAGAATTATTGCTCCCTCTCTGATATGCTGACAATGAGATGATGACGTTTGGCACTGGCTCTAACGATATGAAACGGTTGCACATGACACATACCTAAGTACACAGACACTAGTGACACGACTAAAACTCAGTCTAGTTGTTTTTGTTTTCTTGCTCTGCACTACACCAACTTGTAATAACCAAGACCCTATATTATGTCAAGGTGCTTTGTGGAATTCACATGAATCATCAACAACTCTTGATATTTAAGGATTTGGTTTCGTGAACTTGGCTTTAGATACATACATTGCAATAATTACTTCATACTCAATTATAAATGGGTAATGTGATTCTGTTTTAGACCTAAGAATCTTCTAGATAGATGTTTTAGCCACGTAATATCTGGCAGTCACCATCATCATTGAAATGATTAGTAATCCATTGGAATTGGGCAAGTCGCAAATGCTCTGATGAGTCTTGGGACACTAATTGGGGTACAAAGGTTCACATTTAGAAAGCCGGATATGTATTACATAAAAGAGCCCACTGATATGTATATGATACACATCGCCAGCAAATCTTGTGGCGCAGTTCAAGCAGTATCATAAAATGACCTTTAAATATGAATCATTGATAGAGGTTAACGTGATCACTCTTTTTTTTTGCAAAATCGAAAGTGTTTATACAAACTTCCGCCGTTTTTATGGACAAGGTTTTACCTGCAAAAGTCATGCGGGCGCAACGATAAATGTAATTTGGGTAATTCGTAATAGCAGAAAAAAGAAGAACACGCCAGCAAACGTTGAATTTTCTGGAAAATACCCAGTCTTTTACGTTTGTCATGATTAATGACAAGAAATAAATCCCTTAAATGCGTCTTAATTTAACTTTGAATTTTGGTGGGATGAACGGACTGCCAAAGATAGCTAATTTAAATCTGGAATGAATAAAAACAAAGTTTGTAATGGTAATGTGATTCTTAAAATGTATAATTTTGTGTTTTAAGAAATTTGCTCATCTTATAATTATGTAATTTGCTTTTTCTGGAATTAACCATCAAGGTTATCTTTACGCCAGTATTATTGCAAAATGCTTCCATGTAGATAATGGAGGGTAGGGTAGCCAATCGTGAAATCTTTTGATTTGACCACCTAATTTTTTCTTAAATAATTGCACCATCAAGTTTTACAGCAGCAATATGTATTTTTTGATTTTGATGAATAATGTGTAGCACTTAGTTTGGGCTGCATGGAACGTTTAAAACTTTGTACATTATGTAATTTTGATAATATATAGACCTTTTGTATGCGTTATCTTTCTTTTGCTTAAGAATTTCCCTGGATAATACAACAAATTAGGCGCGTTTATGAAAGCATGTCAAAGTTGCCAAATAATTACATCCGGTGTGTGAAAAGAAAAATGCTAGCATGACTTTTATTTGAGCGTTTAAAAAATTTACTCTTTCAAGGTTTTCTGAAGATCACAAAATAAACTCATCATGGTCATAATTTTTATGTTGCTTTCTACGAGAGTTTTGGTCTTCAACTTTTCCAACCTTTTATTCCTGAGTTTATTTTTGAAATTATAAATTACGTAGAGATGTAATGGTTCGCATGCATTGTTGTTATTACAAAAATCAGTCGACCGCTTGTTGACTTTTAAGGACGCCACATTTACGATGAGAATTTCTCATTATTTTAGACGAACATTTTTCATCCGGTTAACGACAGCAGAAGACATGATAGATGACGATGGTATAGTGATAGTTGTGATCAAAGTTTGATCATCAACCATTTCGTGTCTAAATTGATTATGATCTGACTAAAATATAGTCTTGCTAAAAATCTGTTTCCTGCATTAATTTGTTACTGGATCTTGAAACTGCGCCTTGACACACAAATTACAATAAGAAATTTGAGAAAAAATACAATGAGAAATTTGCGTTTCTTCTATCTCTTGACTTTGACATTTGTATTAGAAGTGCACGATGACAGCAGAATACGTGACATTGAATTTTTAGAACAAAGTACAAATGCATGTTTTGGTAAAAAGAACTTGTATTTACGTAAAAATATCATAAAAAGACTTCAATACTTGCTCATTGCCTTTGCGTATTGAATTCTAGTATAAATTAAGCTTTTTATAAGAATCTGTACTGACGTTGAAATAAGTACAGATTGTTCGAGGCAAATAATTAATCCAAATCAGGATTTTACGCAGGGGAACCGGCAGCAGACTGGAAAATTACTATGATTTTGGAATCGCGAGAAATAATTTTTGCATGTCTATATTTTCGGATTTTGTACAGATGATAAAAATCAAGTTACTGCGCAATTATTATTTTGGTTGTAAAATGAAATAAATTATTTTTATTCGCGTAAAAATTTACAATCTGTCACGCTAGGTATATAAAAATACATACAAGAAAAATCATAGGTTTTATGATTTTTATCATTGCAAAATTTAAAACTATATATAGTGGCATATTCAGGTATTTGAACAAAAAATCAGTTTCATATCTTTCCTTTAGTACCTTTCGAAACGAACAAAATAAAGTTTTTTAAAACCCAGCATCCACGCAACTCCAGTTTTGATCATTTTGGTGAAAGATACCAATAAAGACTACCCGAACAAGTCCATTTATATAGTCCCAAACCCAAATGTAATAAATAAGTACTTATCGTTAGTTTTCTTACTGCTTTTCCCACAAACGTATATTTGTTTCTCCCGTTATAAATGCTTTTACAATCCCATCTCTTTTATGAAAATCACATATCCTGGAATTATTTCCGCTGTCAAAATATTGTTGTTAATTCATTTTCCAAAAGCAAATTTCGTCTACAACGCGGCCGAAACCAAACCGGCACAGAAGGAGGGAGCGTTTCAGTGTAAAAACCTAAGTAGCTAACTATATAGTATTATTAAACTGAACATGAATATACATATTAAAACTATTTAAAGTTATATATTTATTTATAACAGATATGTATATACTATATTTTGGCCAAACTAGAAGCGTTGTAATCTGAAGTGTTTCCAATAAAGCTAGCTAATCAACAAAGTTTTGAAAGAGACTTATGATGACAAACGATTTTCATTTGATGAAATCATAAAAACAGCATGTATACAGAAATTGAAGACTAGACTAGCCATGCTAATAAATAGACAAAATAAATTATGCATATAAATATGTGTAGATTCTCATAAATTAATTTTTGGTGCAGTTCAGGATTCGTTCCTTTAAAATTGAACTGGAGTCGTTGGTTGCCTTGATGTTTTAGGTGTTTATGAATCTCAAACCGTCTATGAATGCATTCCTGTCTGTATGCATTGTTGTTCCTGAGTGTCGGGGTTACTTTACTTTTCTTTTCGCCTCTTTCAATGATAGCGATACACCCCTGAAGTAAGTCTTGTAGAAAAATTTGGCAAATAGTACAAGGTATGAACCATAAATCGCCATCAAAATTCGGAATCCATGAGTAGATCGAGCACATTCCCAACCCACCGCTTCATGAAACAAAAAAAAATCCAATGTGTCATTTAAATTATTCATGCAGAAACAATGTCACAAATAACTTTACATAAAATTGTACTTACATTTGGCATACATGGCATACAAATTAACTACGAGTCCTAGGGCCATTTGGCTCAACTGGAGTAGTGTTATCATCATGGACAGTTGACGTGGAACTTTGAACTTGAGAGCCTATTCAAATAAAAACATATTTCAACGGTTATGATGACTTGGATAAGTATATATGTGTATAGTTCACATTATAGTACCTTAAATCCGTAGTACGTGTACATCAGGGAATGCACAAAGTAGTTCATGACGCCCACCCATCGAAAAATCGGTTCAGCTTGAGGATAGCATAGCCAGGTGAAGACCAATACAGTCATGTGGTGGTACCTGCAAATGATAAGGAATGGTATATTATCATATTGAAAGCCAATGAATTTTAATGTCTTACAGTAGATTTTTTTAAATTTGCATAAAAGTGCATTTGCAAACCAATGTAAGAATATCAAAGGCGTTTTCCGAAGAACAATGAAAGCAGTGTCTCCCAGTTCAACCATTTTCGATAAAACAAATAACCAGCTCCAAAATGCTGTCGGTGGGTTTAGGGAATCTCTGTTAAAAGAAACCAGAACATTAATATTGGATACAGTTTTGAAATGGGTGCTTGGGTGGAAGCTACTAATATTACCTAACGCATACGGAACGATGAAACCCATTGGGACCCATAAGTACATCCCAAAGATCTGGACCTGTACGCATGAATCCAAATATTGAGAATGCAGCTAAGGAAAAGTTCCAGAGCGCGAGCACTCTTCTAAGATTGTAGGGTGGTCGATTTTTCATCCATTGTTGCCCGATAAAGGTCAGAAGCAGGTACACGCCAGAAGCGTATATACTAATTGTCCAGTTCTCCCATAGCCATTTTCTACTCCGCTCTGGATCATACTTTTCAAACCAGTAAGGCTTATACCTTGGGTTCTCCATAAATGGCCACACCACATACTCATCCTCCGCAATCCCAGCCATCTAAAAAGTAGTCAAATTTAATTTGAATAAAATTACAAATTTCGACATTTTATCGAGCACCCTGATGCAATTTGAAAATGGGTTCTCAAGGTGGTTCAATTAAGCGTAGAAAATTAAATGGGGCAACATGCATTTCAGCAACATGTCTCGTTTTGTCGGATAGAGTAATCTACGCAATTTATATAATTTTACCAATACAAATTATTATAGCGTGCTTGCTCAAAAGTGTGCAACTGTCCATCTAGACATTTAGACATTAAGAACAGCACCAGTTAAGTTGGTATGTGTTGACAGATTAGATCAACTATTTCAAAATGCATTCAATACTCGATACACCAGTACAAAATCTACTGACATTGTTGCAAAATTTTAATGTGTACATATCAAACAACTTTACATTTACATGCTAAATTTAGTATGCCAACTTGTACGAGTCGACTCGACGCGATAAAGTGTAGCGTAACGACTCGTCTGAAATATTGCCTACTTCAAGAATAATTTTCAAATGTAAAGCCTTAATATATTATTAGGTAAAAAAACTAAGAGTTTAAGCAAATAATATTAGACTGGTAATGATGCAGCAATCGTAAAGATTTTCGAAAATTTGGTTTAGTTCAATATTTTTTCTATGATACATAAGTACATATAATTTAAACCGTTATATCGCACAATTATACAAGTGAAAACGGAGAACGATAGACTTGACCATTGGCCATTAAACCTAACCTTCATGTACAAAAGAGATATAGAATAGAAACCGCATTATTTTTTTACTGCAATTCATATGTGCACTATGCACAAGCAATACATGCAGAAGGATTTCAAACGAAAACTGGCCATCATCACGTAATTCATTATGATTATCTTAAAAGCAAAAACTTTATGATTGTTGTACTTTTTAAGGAAAACTTTAGAGGTTCATGGTGCATGTACGTTGAAAAGTGTGAGTTTTAACCATTAAATGTGGGTCAAGTGAACATATAACGCTCTTGTAAGAAGACTTTTGGTTCTTGCTCAAAAGAACCTGAAAAGCACATAGACCAGCAGCAACTGCTTAACAAGGCACACAGGTCTTACAATCCTTCTTTCTTCATTGCAAGTGCAAGCCAAGAAAGCAGCCAAGTGAAACTAAACCTGATTTTTGAATAGGATGCTGATGATGAGCATCATCACGATATCCCCTATTGCAAATCTCTTTGTATGAAAAAAAGCTGTAAAAGCAAGAAAATCCTATTTGAAGTAGATTTGTAGTAATATTGTTTTCAGTAGTAGCACCAGTGGTGGTAGTGGTGATGGTGGTAATCAGTATTCTTAAAATTCATCAAGATTGCGGCACAATAAAATATCGTATGAAGTGAACAATGCAGATTTTTAGCAATAATAACAACTCGACATGACTTCTGAATTCTTTGGTCATGCAAGCAGTATAAACCTACGTATAACATACTATTATAGCGCATAAAATTTTGCATTTTAAGTCTTTCCTGGTGTTCGCAGCCACCAGGATCGGTAAACCAACAACCTATAAAAACAATGCATTTTGAATGCAGTAATTGCTCTGAAAATTGAACATGAGATGAAAAAATCTAATTTCTTTTTGTGACCTTTCGATCCAATTATATTCCCACATCTGGAGGAGGGATTTTAAATGAAACCTTTCATCTTTTTAGGAGATTATGGGGATTCCTCCCCCGACATAAAAAAATGAGACAGGTACATAATAATTACCAATCAAGAAAGGTAAAGTATGCCGAATCCTCAAAGCAATTATGTGGCAATATATCGTGTCAAACGTATTTTGCTGAATTTGCTGCCTCTTTTCACATACTCACTCAAAGGTTTGGCATTGATTCAACAAATAAGGGTCAATAGTTAGTCATGTTAGTGAAGATGACGGTGACAAAAAAACCTCAAGAAAACTTGTTTCACAGTGATGAAATAAAAAAATGTGCCGAGCGTATATTCTACAGTGCTCATGCTTCTTTGTACCCTATTGCTCCTCCAAGATATCACAGTAAAACACAGTAACCTTTTAATCTTAGGGCGATACATGAGTCGACAAGAAATGAGGTGAGTTGTAGGGTAAGGTGCATAAATGTATACGAGTCTATCCGCTCCTATCGTGACGTCTACGATTTGGACCTCTTACTAGAAATTCGTGTGTAATCATTATCAAAATGACTTTACGTATAAACTCTTCCCATGAGAAGACACAAAAACAAAAAAGTGGACAGTCTATTGAACCAGTAGTAATATCATAGTACAAGTCATCTTCTCCTCCTTGAGCAACTTTTCTTTCTGCATATTTCGTCAAAATGCCTTCTCTGAGACCTGATCGGCCAGTTCAGTAAACACTTGTTCTTGGTCAGTTGAGAATAACGGAAAACGCAATTTTGCCTTGAATAATAATTTCACTTGACGATCCCACACAAGTTTTTTTCCTTGCTCCTTTTTCTTGCATTATCAAATATTAACCCATGTCACTTAACAATAGTAGTATTTGCCATTAAAAAGGTTGAGGAAAGGGGTTCACTATGTCGAGAGTCGAGACGTACATTGTAAAATCCCGAATGGTTAATCGGGCACCCAGATTAAAATGCATGCCTACTTAGGTATTTCGTCACACAAAAGTAGTGCGTTGGATAGCTAATTTCATGTGAACTGAAGCGATTCAGAAACTAAGCAATAATTTAAGCTTTGAATTCTTAAATCAGTACAGAAGCACTGTTCACCACAACGCTTTTCAGAAATATCCAACTTTTCTGTAATCAAAGGAAATAACGTAGATGTCACATAATCTGAGCGACCAATTCCAAACTTGGGTTTTTACATGCAATCTTTAAGACTCTCTGTAGAAGGGCACCCGACTTTGTAAATCTCTTAATTGCATGACTACACACTATGGATTGCGCAGAAACACTATAAACTTTCAGCCAACCTTTATATTCAATCAATATACGGAAACATAAAGAAACCAACGATTTTAAAAGTTCCTTGTTGGCGTTAGGTACGCTTATTAGAATTCACACATTTTCTATTACACAGGAACTGACAATTTTCAATTTTTATGCGATATCTAAAATCTGAACTAGCTTTAACTTACGCTGGTATGACAAGTTCCTCCAGCGACTTGTCAACTATTTGGGGTCCGTCCGCCGTAACCGATTGATAGTGTTTGTAAGAAAGGAATATCTCACCACTATCGTTTCCTATGCATTTTGTTGGGAGCTCATTTTTTTAGGAAAAAATGGGTACTTATTTTCACTCACAAAGAAAACTAGGATCACATGTATAAAGAGAAAAAATAAAAGAATTATTTTTATTTTCACAAAGATTGTCACTGCCTTGTTAATATTGTATTAGATTAGTGATGATGATTATTCTTGTATGACTGAATATACAACACTGTATTTACTTACAACGATAACAACAATTATACCGAGTAGGAAACGAGCAAATCAAATTATTAGCCACTTTTCCTTCTGCTTCAATTTTACTTTGATATCATCATCAAGCCGACGACGCGACTATCGCCAACGAAAGTATCGCTACTGCGCTGCGAGGAGGATATACTCGATATTACTTTTTTCACCGAACTGTCTTTGTTGCCTCTTGCTTTTTAAGTAACTAGCGCATCAACTGTATTCTGCAAGGAAAGGGCTTTCTGCGTTAAAATTCTCGATTTACCTTTTCACCGACCCAACTTAGGCCAATCTTGTGCCGTGTATGTTTTTGCAAGAAGATTACAGCGCGTGATAACAAACAACAGCGCAAGTATGTGCGCAGGTTATGATAAGTTTCGATATCAGGTTGTCACACCCAGGTAAGCTTGCACCTTAAACACAGAAGGATGAAAGCTGCAGTATTACGACCGCGAGTTCAGAGCCCACAGTGTAAGTAAAATAGATTTGTATGATGTGGGGATGATGTAGGTAAAGGTAACAGCAAAAACCTTTTTACACCTGTTCCCTTCAAGCTCATTCATATATGATGTACGCAGTATTAAGGATTTCATTGGCAGTTTGAAAAATGAAACATCACTAAATTGCTAATATACTCTTCCCTGTGTAGGTAAACAAGTCAGCAAAAGTACCTCCTGGCACAACGCAACGGCACAAAGGCAGAAAGTTCATTTGTTCTAATATATGCAGGTGCTGCTGCTGTTCTGATGCATTTTACATTTTTGGGGGATGGAACTTTGAAGCTTGATTATTTTTTAAGCCAGACAACTTTGCTGGTTCATTTCTTGTTTCTTGCAAAGAATGATTTTTGCTTGAGAAGATTGTGAAAATTAACGTAACAATATACCTTCTAAAACTTGTAATGAATAAAAAAAATTTCGTCTGTAGGGATTGGATAGTTTTTCTTCTTCTAGTGCAGTTATATGAAAATATTTGCTAGCACATTAATAAATCTAGATTTGACCATAGAAAAAACGAATAGAAAAACATACCAAGAGAAATTGCAGTCGCTTTACTATGCGAGAAAGTAATGCTGGGCGAGAGATAGTCCTACAAAGTATCTCATGATGAAAAATTGAATTTGAATCTACAATGGATCAATTAATCATATATAAGATTTGGGTACCTCTATATAGTCATATAGAAGACCAAATACCTCATGTACTTTTCAACCTGATTAACTCAAACACATATATATACTTTGTAGTTGTGTATGAATAATTTATAACTTTTTGAATTATATTAGTTTGACGAGCGAAATAGTCAGCAACTATTACTATATGCAATATACATACATACTATCTGCAAACTCCCAGAAACAACGAAACTTACCACGCTACTACTACTACCCTACTTTATCATTTAGCACTCGGATGTATTCTTATAGTTCGGAGGATCCTTCAAAGACAAGTTTTGAATCACTTTGATAATCTACTTTTAATACAAGGCCACGATAACAGTTTTTCTTAGATACTTGCACTATTTAATATTCTAAAACACACTCTTTTTAAAATTCACTTTAATATTCTAATTAGAAGTCCAAATTCAACTGTTTAAAGTGTTTTGCTTTGGACACTGATGATTACAATGTGTTACGATCGACTGTTAGTCATGAACTGTTCGCAATTATTCCAAGATTAAGATTCATGAGTACATGTTTCTTCAGTTGAAAATGCATTTTATTTTTTAGCCCAATTATTTGTTTTAAATTCATTCAAGGTTAAGTCACAGTTGTTCAGCACGCGACAGAAAGCAAGATTTTATCAATATTTTTATAGAAATTCGTTTCAGCAATTGTAACGGTTCACCTATATTGTTCTAATTAACACTTGAAACAACCTTCTTGCCAAAATTTGTCTAACGAAAAATCTAAGACTGATGACTGTGTCACGTCATGTTTTAAAGTCTCGTATAATCCAACGTAAAAACTGGATAAGGTATACAAACAGTCTATACTGATAAAAAACGGTTTACCACATATATTTACATAAGTTTTTCTTATTGCGTAATACATTTAGGCATGCATGAAGGAAACTAAGATATTTTAGGAATGATGATGACAATTATTTTTAAATTTCAAAATAATGTGGACTGTGAACACTAAATTTGCATAAAATTATAACTTGTGTTTTGAAAAGGAGACGTTAGATAAAAGTTTAATAATAACAGGGGTAGCATCCCTTTTATAACAGGTAACCACTATATTAGCTTGGAAGATTATGTATGAATCGCATGCATTTTGCAGTCGTCTGATGACAACGAATGACGGCATGTTGGCTGTCGTCCTACCGCAAAATTGCACCACAATGTGATTTGTGCACAAGTTACATGGGTGCGGACAAAGTCTGCTTTTGACGAATTTACTTTTTATTTTTAAATTTTGACACGAAATCTCATGCTAATTTAAAATTCTCGCCGTTTTCAAAAAAGATGAAAATTGTAACTCTTGAATTCTCAGGATATTTCTCTGTTCATCTAAGAACTCTTAGTGACTCACAAAAAAATGTTCCTCTCCGCAAAATAATGTGTTGTTGGCTGTGAATTAAGGGGCGTTAGACCTATTGTTCATTCTTTGAAGCCTCTGGGATAAGCCCTTGTGCAGATATTTTATGTTTACGAATTAGCACGCAGCAAAACTACGAAAAGGAACAAATATTTGTTGTCGCGCAGTAATACAACACATAAACACTTGTACAGCTAATTAGCAACGGCAGTAAATTAACGTGTGTTTTCTTACGTGTTGTTGCGGTTGGCGAGCATTGGAATTTGTATGTGAAGGTTGCCTTTCAAACATTTAAATTTTCAAGTAATATTCTAGTCTTGTTTTAATAAAAGTGGCATCCGTACATATTTCTAATGCGGACATTTGTCTGGTAATGTCTAGTAGTAATGTCTCGCTTACTACCAAGTAGTACCAATTGCCAGAAAATCCAGGTGTGCTTACAATGATGATATAGGTATATAAATTTCAAACGATAACCTCAATCCAAGTCAATATTAATATCTCATTCTCACGTTTTACCTCCTACCATTTTTTAAGCTGCGTTATGTATGCTAATTCTATATCACACAGGTAAATTGCCAACAGCAGCTAGAAATGGAAAATAGTGGTAGTATTTTAGCTTCTATAATAAAACCGTCTTTAACATGTTAGTTAAATGATTAGTACTTTCAAAGCGTTTATAGGACAAAATATGATTATATGCATTAGTTTTCCAGCTTTATTATTCAAGGAATAAATACAAAAATGGGAATAAATTGTTGGGTTCTTTCCGACTTTCATGCTAATTATTAACCCTGGGATTCTCCAAGCTATTACAAAATCACTGAGCATAAACTAAAAACATGAATCCGGCTTTATCGTTCTCCACAAACCCAAACACCATATGGAAAACTCATCAGCAATGAGATGAGCTTTTATTTTCTTAAATTCACGCTTTTTATAAATTCGTTGTAAGTTGAATATTTATAACTTACGTAACACACAGCATTTTAGTTTGCGAGCTATAAAGTGCGACACGCATGTTAGCTTCACTAACGCGGCTGTAATAAAACTAGAATTTGACATTAATCATATAATTTCATGTTGTTCCATTAAAACGTTTCCTGATTGTGTTCAATCAAAATATTATGTCAACGGTGAGTGGATTCATTCAACATTTTAATTACTCCACTGAACATTGTGCATTGTGGTAAGCAAACTTAAAACATGAAATGAAATAATAAGCAGTTTAAATGGCGGTAGTTTAACCAAAATATTTTGAATTAGGTCATCAATAAGAAACAACGAGCTATCTAATTAAAAAAGAGAAAATGCATTTCTGGAATAATGTCATTGTGCCAATATGTGGGCATGAATAATGTCTCTCTCTTCATCAGGACATTGTGGTGAGCGGATTTACCTTTATTTGTGTTTACCCATGAAAGGGAAAGGATTGGTGTGAGCACCATGTATGATGAGCTGGATAAATTAGAAACTTAACAAAAAGGGCGACCCATTTTTCTACACAAATACATAATAGTTGTATAAAATTCAGGAGAAATTTCTTGCATTCAAACCTGTCCTTTTAAATATGAGCTATTTTCATGCGACATGGATCATGCATGGTAGGAAAAGTACCTATGTAGGGCCCACGGGTTTTGTGTAATATCTCATTATCATAAGAGGTTCTCCTTATTCACCTGCCCAGCTTTCTACCTGATTGTTATATATACACAATACCATAATATATATTGGTAATAGTAAATGCATTGAAAGAATCACACTGTGTTACTTGATCAGGTTTATAATATCATGATGATTTAGAAAGCGAAAGTATACGCTTGAAGACTATCATCAATATTACGTTATACATACGGACAAAATAAATAATGTCACTTCTTGCATTGACGGAGAAAAATGTAATGGACAGGTATACACATACGACGATAGAAAAGAGAAAATCGGAAGGTGGACAGCCAATATTTAAATATGCATGTCAGAAAATCCCCCTGTCCGTGTAATTTTGATTCTTCATTAACTATTAAAGAATCATAGCTGGCTAACTTACATACACAACACAAGAGCATACTTTGAATGTAACCTATAAAACCTTGTATTTAATATTACTTTAGAGTTTTGGCAATTCTTGTTTTCCTGCAAGCTTTTACTCAACACATACTTTGCACTAACTAAGCCGTCTCCATTCTGAACATACTGAGTTGGGAATGACAATAATCCCTTAATAACGTTTCATATAGGTAGCCGTAGGCTGTGTTAGTTTGGAACGGTTTTAGAAATCGAAAGGTATTATTCAATATGGATAATATTTCAAAGTGCAATATAATTTTTCACTGATTAGTAGAGTGCTCAAAACCATGACTGTTCATCTGCCCGCACGACATTCAACAAAACTGAAATACTCTGCAAAAGCTTTCTTCTTCTTTTGCCTTCATTTTCATTTATGTCGTGCATGAAGCCTGATTGTGTTTGTTGTTTATTTCTTATAAGGATCAGAAGACCCCATTTATTTTTCACACAAAATTATCCATGAATATTGAAGTTGCATGTCAATTACTCGTTAGCATTTATTTTTTTAAACGCCGAGTTGACAACAGCGGCAGGGTTCACGTTCAACGAATGGTGAATATTAGTGCAGCGGCAAGTTAATTCTATTATAATTCTATTTTACTGACAATTGTGGGATTCAAAAATTGGACGAAATTGCTGTCTTTCAATTTTGTATTATGTGGCTATCGTTGATTTTCTATATTTTATTATACTTGTTGGGTTGTTGAGCTGCAGCAGCATCACTATCGAGTCTAGAACTGAATGTCCACAGCATGCTTGTTGTCCTCAAAGGCTCGACCTTTTGCTCTTCATTGTAGCGTTAACGTAGTGAAGGATCCGCTGTTAGCGTGTTGGGCAGTGTGACGTTGTACTCCTAATTCAATTTTATTAACCCAACGAATGAGCAGTGCAAAAAACTTTACCTTGAACTTTACCTAAATGAAACAATGATTTTTTTGCCCATTTATAAGAATGGCATTTTATTCCTAAACTTGCAAAGATGCATAAAACAATCTAACAACATGAATTTAACGGAGGGACGCTATTGTATTTGGCTATATTTTTACACATTTGTACGTAAGGTTATATGACTCGTGCAAACGTGGACATTGTACCGTGAAATTGGCGTTTGGATTAACAATGAATTTTAAAAGCTGCTCAAAACAAAAAGACCATCTTGTGTTTACAATGAGTGTAGGTTTTTAGCGTGTAGTAGAGTCCACCTTTAATAAATAATGGGTATTGTGCCGATATATAGCAAGAATAATGTATTTCAATCGCAGACGGGTGCAAAATAGGTAGATTGGCATTACCATTCAGTATACTACTTAAAATTAAAAAGTTTTATATTTTTACCCGACGGTTGGCAGTTGCTGTTGCTGAGCTTTTCCAAATATAATACCTGCAAAATTTTTAGGGATAACGAGGGAATCGTTTTGTGAATTTTGTATGTGCCAAAGTTACTTTTAAAGTATGTACTTCTCTTTCATATATATCGGATATAGCTGGCAGTGTAATCAGGATAACATACAATAAGGGATATCGACAGTTTCTTTTTTGGGTAAGCCACGGTGTATCATAATGTTATTTTAGAGCACCCCAAAAGTAGTAATAGCAGACCATAGGTATGTAGGTTGAAATTTGATCAAAACGATAGCGCCTTAAGGCTCGTGTCACTGTTCGCAAATATCCTATTCGAAAAAATCTCTGCCAATGTTGTACTGCAAGCTAGAAAACCTTACCCTCAAGCCATTCTTTTTCTTATGGTATTTTTATTTCGTTGCAGCAGCAGTTTTTTTTCATTTGCCTCTTCCCTTCCCTCTCGCCATACATTATCATTAGCAAAAGCAGTAGTGGCACAAAGTGTGCCACCATCATCATTGCGAATAAATTTAAACTACTCTTGACTAAACTAACCTGGTACGTTTATCATACAGAAAAGATTTACCCACACTCTTGTTCGCTAATAATAACACTGTTTTCGTGATGTTGCCAATTCAAAACGGGCTTCACAACATTTTAACCGTACAGGTAGCACATTTTTTAAGACAATTTGCACTATACGATTCCAATGTTGGTCTATCTGTCTGACTTTACACCATTGGAGCAATAAAGGTTTACAATTAGGATGCAATCGCACGAAGCACGAGGTTACTATTCAATAAGGGGTGGCGCATCGTATTTCACTTCATTGAACTATAATATAATTTCTTTGCGTTGATTTTATTCCCTATATAGTTCGTCTTATTTATTCAGTTTCGCTACTTTGTTAGGCGTATATATTTTTATATGCCAGAGTCTTGGGCACATTGCACTTTTAACAGCCTGACAGCCAGTTCTTACCAAAAATACATGTAGTAATCGTATGAGCGTCGACAACTAAACCAGTAGTCCATCATCAGTACCATTCATTCTCATTTTTCTTTTAGAAACTTTTACGTATTTGGTCCAATTAGACAATTGTAGAATCGAAATCTTATTGGTGTGTGTGCGTGTATGCGTGAGAGTTCATATAAAAAACTAATGGTTCGCCAAAGGTGTAAGTACATAATACTTCTCATGGTCTAATATAGCCTATTATCATCTATCGTAGAAATTTACTGGTGCGTGTTTAAGGGTGCATAGTTTCTTTTTCAATTTCTTACATACAAAACGCTATTCTCGCCTTGCTTACGTACCTCACAAATTTGAAAACAATTTCATCAAACATTTTAGCTAGCTCGCCATTTCAAAGAACGTAAGGCTGGTATTGAGGGCTAGCCGCTCGTATTAAATCTATAGTGTTGATAAAGAAAGTTAAAACAAGTATTGTGCAGCGAACAATCATAAGCTTACATGTGCACCGCCAAAACAATCGCAAGTGATGCCAGTTTTGCGTATTTTAAAAGGGCGTTTTTTAATTTCGTAGAGTTCCATTGGAAAATCCCGCTACCGGAATACTTGTTGACAGTTCAAAACTTTTCTTCCTTGGGCCGCAGATAAGTCAGACTTTTGTGGTACATCATGAACGTAAGTAAAAATCTATTTTGCAGTATATTTTTGTAATATGCAGTTTAAAATTATTCAACTAAAAATCAATTCCATATAAAAGGAGGCTAGAAGAATGGCCGCCGTAAACCAGACAATGATGTACGAGGGGGCCAAAGATTGGATTTATGTCAACCCACCAAAGTATCATCCCTTCTTTTTTGAACTGGTCGATATGGTTTGGTGGCAGAATATGATGATTGAATATTACACGTTACCATTTTACGTGTGTGCAGCCTACCTAGCTATTGTCTTTGGACTTGAAGCATACATGAAAAATCGTCCACCATTGAAACTGCGGGGAGTTCTCATAGCCTGGAATCTCACAATGGCAGCAATAAATCTTTTCGGTTTTCTCAGACAGGCTCCAGAACTGTATGAAATATTAGGCAAGCCTGATGGCATTCATCGATCTCTTTGTGTCAGGTAGTGTGCAAAAAAATGAACCAAATACTTCAAGACTGCAGTTATTTATGATTTTGAAAAATGTGTTAATTGTTTTTCTTGTCGTTTATCTACATACCTATACTCAGAGAAGAACTTAATCAGCCTGCTGCAACGTGGGGTTTATACTTTTGTCTTTCAAAGTTTATTTTCTTGGGCGACACAGTACTCATTGTGCTTACCAAAAAACCACTTCTCTTCATTTACTGGTAATATTTCCTTTTGCCATTTGAAAAAATTGTGAAAGAAACAATTAGCTAGTGTAGTTTACATAAGATTTTTCTTTGCTTCTCGGATAGGTACCATCACGTTGTTGCACTACTGATTTCATGGCAAATCTTCCCAGACTCTGAACCGATTTGTCGATGGATAGGGTCTTCAAATTTCCTGGTGCTATCCGTAATGTATTTTTACTTTGCATTAAAGGTAAATTTATACTAATGTGCTAATTATAATTAATACGAATATGAGATGTATTTGTTTCGAATACATTATTAATGAGCATTTTCTGAATATTGTGTAGGCAATGAACTTCAAATTACCACGTACGGCGGGACTGACCATTGCCATTTTTCATGTGATTGAAATGTTCATTGGGACAGCCACACAAATCTATACGGCACGAGAAATTGGTATACTATATATTCTTGAAACCTAGATTCCATTATGGTTGATGATAGTTAAATTGCATAATTTCATAATTTGTTTCTTGCTTTTTGCAGCCAAGGGACGAGAATGCGCGAGGACAATGAATTCCATTAAGTGGTCCATGATTCCTCACATTTCTCTTTTGTTCTTCTTTGGACGATTACTCTTTAACTACATTCTGCGCAATCGATCTAAAGCCAAAGAGGCGTAAAATGCAACTAAATGATCAAGTAAATTTTCAGATTTGCATAATATTGAGTTACTCGCGTTTTCCAAGCGCAATCATGTTACATATTAGATTCTCCCATCGAATTAAGTCCTTTCGTCACGCAAACCCTTCTTCATGCACTTTCTTTCTGAATTCTGTCCACAATGTCCACTGACTGTATGTATAGACATTTAAGGCTCAATACATATGAAATTGGACCGAGTAAGACATTCTGCACAACGATTGTAAGATGTACTCAACTATATATCTCCACAACTTGTACGTTTTATTTTTAATACGAATACGTAAATAATGTGATACCGACATTGTATTATTGAGATAAGCTCATGGCTAATACGGAATCGAACTCAATAAAATAATATAATCGAACTTAGTGAATCTTGGTATTACTTATTTTTTGCATCACTTTTGCATTTTATTCATAATAATAAACTGGCATTTGCTGAACAAGTGCAATAAATAAATGTATTTCAATGATATTCAACCACCAACCACAATACACACTTAAACATTTAACATTAAATAAAAAATAAATAATCATCTTGTCTTTTTAACAATTCAACATGATAAATAATTTGTATTTGTCCATAACTTTTCCGGAAGTCCATTAAGGCTCATTAGTGCATAGCACATACAAAATCAAAATCACAGACTCTTAATCCATTATGAAAACATGACCCATATATTACTGTGCCGATGTTTTATAAACATAAACAAATTAAAAACTGCACTACTGCACATTACAATCAAGCCAAACATTTTATATGGAAAGATAATGATCGTTCACCTTAGCATAACATTCACAAGGTTAACTAAAATTTGAAAGAAAGATATTGATACATTCTTTGTAAAGAAATTTAGTGCATGTGAAAGATATTATATCTTTGGTATGACAAATAATACTCACTAAATATATTTGTGGTGATATGTGGCTAGTTTACTTGAGATTACGGGAAAATGGTTTTGGTAGAAGATTAAGTATTTGGCGTATACAAGTATTTCCTGTTGTCGTTTTAGTTGTGGTACGCAAGCTAAAAGTTTTTGAAAATTTAAGTTTGAATTCGAAAAGGAATTGTGGATATGTTGAAGTTGATCTTTATTCACGTCTAGTCTAACAAATTATTTTCTCTAGTTTAACCAGTCTTTATAGGGAGTCCCGTGTCTAGTTTCAGCGTTTGCTTCACCAATTCATAGGTCGAAAAGCTGACCGCAACCATTGGAATTGCCCTTAAGTAGTTGATGCTCATTCCGCGATAAAGGCCACGAACGATTCCATTTTCCTTGTATATCAACTTTACAGTTGACACCATTCCCATGCTGGAAATCAAAGTTTGCTTATGAACGTGAATTTTAAAAGCAACAATCATTATAATATCTAGAGAAAGCACATGGAAGATGTGTTAGACGAAAGAATTACCTCCTGTTAATCCAAAAGTCCACGAAGAACCAAGAAATAGAAATTATATTAATTGCTCATTGGTAATTATACATGTGCACAAAGATTGTGAAACGAATGAGTGAGTTTATACTACCAAGTATAATGAAAATCTCAGAAACGTAAAGAAAAATCATGAAATGTAATAAAGATAGTATTTACTACCAAACCAACTACCAATCAAGAAATGAAATGCAAAGAAAAACGCAATATACAATAATGAGATTTGAAGATTATATTCCACTTACCCAAACTTTTTCGTTTTTTCATCCATCATTGCCAATTGCATTCTTCGTCGAGTGACGTCCATGGGATAGGACACGGTTTGTGCAACAGCCCCAGCGATTCCACCGCAAAGCAATTTTGCGTAAAGAAGTAGAACCAACCCTCCAGTGTTTGTAGAGTGACTTTTGCAAGTATAAGCTATTGAGTAGATACAGTTTTAAAATATGATTATTATTTTAACCTATGAATATATTGAGATGCATATAGGTTTGTTCAAAGTCTGCCACTTACTGGGAAGATATTTCATGCAAATATATTTAAACGATTCAAAACAATAAAAACTAAGTCCAGCATAAGGAATCATTCCGCATACAGTCGGTATAAAGCCTCGGTATAATGCGCGAACACCACCTTCTTCCCTGAATATATGGGTAGCGCAGCTGTAAATGCCAGAGTACACATGCTCTCCTGTCACCTGTATTGTAAATGTTTTGTCAATTAAAATTATTCCCCCTTGAAGGCAGCTTTATTTTTAAAATATCATTTGCCAACTCACTTGAAACGCTAATCTAGCTCGAATGGTATCTAAAGGGTACGTGAGTGCCACGGCAGTAACACCGGCCGCAGAACCCGCCGCAAAACTACCAAAATGGGAATCCTCGCGAAAAAGCCTTTTGTAAAGCTCAAATGAGGTAAATTGCGTGGCGGCGTAAGGAAAAATCCTTACCATTTGAGCTCCGTTACCTATAAAAAGTGATGGCAAATAAGCTAATAATTGCAAAACAAGGTTTGTCCGATGCTATAGCCATCAATTTACCTTTGTACAAAGCCAGGAACCGTTCCTTTTCAACGATTCCTCGTAGGCCGCTGAAAACCCCAAGGTGTGAGTAATGCTTGGAGTGTGCCTGTAGCAGTATTTTCATACGATCCAAAGGCGCAACGGAAGTTTTGGCGCACATTCCTGCAACACCTGTAATCAACCAATACCATTTTCAGGAAATCAATCATTTCTTCAGCTTGCATTGTTCGGTAAGACTTTATCATTTGAGATGTTAGGAGTTTATGAAGAAATTTTTAGCACATTTTAACGGGACAATAATTTCAAGAGGTTGAATGTTTATAAAGCTTGTGCTTGGTCATGCATATACATTTTAAAATGTGGTGCATTAACAATATGGGATAAACATGAGGGCAAAATATTTTTTAAATGACATAATTTTACACATAAGTATATTATGGTTTCCTCTGAAGAATGACATTGATAGTACATTGTACCTAACCGGCCAACATTCATCACAACCCAACGTGTAATGCTTTCATATTTATTTATGATGTATAGACCTACAATAATTGCAATGACTTGGGTTTGCGAATAAAGGAATAGAGGTTTGGAGGTTGATTGCCCAATCAGCTATGCTTTACAGTTACAGTACAGTACACTCAATGAACCCACGAAGGCCAAGGTGTTTTGGGGATTTTTATGATAATCTTTTATTATCACAAATGGGATTTAGTACATTACAGGGTGGTCGGGTTTGGTGTATAAAAGTGCATACAAATGCTGGGATAATCAGCGTTGAAGGTATTTAAATTATATTTTGGTTTCTAAAATGATTGTTAAACCACATTTCATAAGCAAAAAAATCAAAAAAGCAAAAAACTAAAAGTTTAACAAAATATTGGTTGTAATAAACGAATGATGAATATTCATTGAGCGAATGCGCATGACTCACACATGCTTCTACTCGACGTTTAAGCGTCATGCAATTGCTAACCTTCTCAAAATCAAATGAAGCGTAAAATTTCAAAAGGCAAACAATGAGATCGAATTGCTTGTCTGGCTTAGTTACGCCGACAGATCGTGAGAAAGTGTGAAGATGTAAATTTAAATAAAGATGAAGATAAATGTTCATGAGTCATGACTATGCACAAGTGACGTATGAAGCCCATCCATGATAGTTATTATTCAGTCTTCATGTAATGTAAATTATAGCGTGTATTTGCCGGCAAATTTTACAATAAAGTACTTACCTCCAGCTAGAAGGGACTTGAGAATAAACTCCAATTGTTTTTCTTCCTTCATATTGCAAATTTACAAACTGGTGTTTTCGTGTCACTCGAGTTTTCTAAGAGTTCAACAATTCAAAAGATTGTACATATAACAATTAGTATTATTTTTGGTTCTCTAGTCTGAGTATTCTAACTCGTGATTATTTGTAAACGTCTACTTCGAATTGACAGACATTCCTAGTCTCTTACAAGATATATTTTGGCACACTCTATGAGTATTTGCATATAAACTGGTTAATACAGAAGCACATCTATCAACCTTGAAACCTGTAACCTAACACAAAATTTTCCAATAATAGATTAACTTTGTATTAAGAAAATTGGCCACTGATGACAAGTTGGTAAGTATACGTCAAAAATCTTTTAAAATGAGGCAAGCAGTAGACTAACAAAACAAGGAAGAACCACGACGAAAATATGTTGAATTACTGACTGAACAAATCAAAAGTGCTTGTCTTCTGACTATACTTATAACGTTAGTTCTCTACTCGAACTAAAAGTTGCATTTCAATCATCTTTTAGTGTCTTTGTATAATGCTTTATTCTAAAAGCGTGTAGACGCATCTTCATCTTCATATTATTATGTACCTAAACCAAATCTTCCTACCTGGTACAGGTGCAACTGACGATGATGGGGTCGATGACTGTTGCTATCCTTGCCTTTACTATCCGTCTTGCTGGTGCTAATGGCCGAAAATCTAGGTATATAATTTTGCTTCCCCTACTGACAAGGAGTTTTCATAGTGAAAACATTTTCAAAGCTTACAACAACTAAAGTTCCCGAGGTTTATCCCTTAAAAGCGATTCCTTATGCATGTGGTAAATAGGTAAACCTTATAAAACTCGTCAACCCGCACGCATGGCAGGTAAACAAAGTCTATATTAACACACACAGGCAACTTATCAACTAGACACGAACAACAATAGTAGTAAGACGTGTTTGCCAATAAAGCGTTTGCTTGTCCAGGATTCCAGCCTAATAAAAAAGAATTTCCTTATAGTAGTGTTAAGATGCACGAAAACCAACTCTCGTGTTTTTACATATTATTACTTTTTACAAACTACGTATTCTTCACCCTTCTTACTTTAATCAAACTGCACTGGCACTGATTCGAAGATGATGAAACAACGGTGACGACAACTGCTGTTGCGGAACGCAGTTTTTCATCAATGATGGTATAAATCCGGTATAAACACAGCAGCATACGAATATTATATGTGATTTAGTGTTACAACTAAAACGGTTAAGCAGTAAATATACCTACCAATGTTATGTTTTTGATGACGCTCTGCTTGCTCTGTTACGTGTAGCTTAACTAATCATCACCATGAGCATGAGTATGAGAATGCATGTGTACGTAGATATTATTTAGCGTAGTCCAACCACAAAGATGTCGAGTTTAAGGTTTATCCTGAGGCACAGTTTATAAGAATGTATTGCCATACATTATTGAAACGGATTAATTAAAAAGAATAAAGTTCCACGGTATGGCAAAATTATGACTTGGTTGATTTTTGTGGAAGATATGATTCACTAACCTTTTTGGTTTGAACCATGCGGCTACTGGATCAAAAAACGTTTGATGTTTCTAAGAAAGCGAATTTGTCAATTAACAAAATATGTTGGATTTTAATTGCGAAGTATTTTGAAGAAATATTATTATTATTAAATTATAGTCTACAGTACTATGGACATTTTTTACGGTGATCAAGGATTACACAAATTTATATGTATGTAGAAATATTCTATGAATTTTATTATATTTTTGCTTCTCAATCTAAATACGTGAGCCGATTACCAAAAATATGCTTATTTACCGCGATAACACATTATGGAAGCAAACCCAGAAAAGAAATCGAAGTCTTCAAATGTTATTGTACTGAAATACTTTGGAAAAATGTTTACATGAACTTTTTGTTGATTAGAAATGAACTAGATTGCGCAGATTGACGACAGGTCCAATGTTCAAAATATCTATCCAATCCAATACAATTCTATTTAGACTAAAACACTGCGTTTATTCGCAAGACAAATTTAAGTAGGTAAGCGTTTGAATGAAAGGTTAAAGTACAATGCTCGATGTTTGCACTGCAGCAAATGGGTTAACAAATAATAATACCACTAAGTAACAACAAACACTGCATTAAGACTCTCATAAACTAATTAAATCAAATATTGTAAGTAAAATCTCTTAACATACACACTAACTTTCTCATTTTTTGAAATATTATGGAAACATGAGAAAGGTTGCAATTCTTCCACTGCTGTCTTTGTAAAAGCACGTGCACATAACAACACACATGATTTAAACAAATATTTTAAGATAAAAGAAAACATGCGGATGACATATTAGTAGTTTCGTACACATGTTGCAACTAAAATACACAGCCTATCCTCGCAGTTTGCCGGATTCCCGTATGAACTACTGCAATGTTGGCTGATGCCTGCCTTTCCGCATGTTCCTTTGTTATTCCCGATATTCGGAGTTTTGTTATAGGCAAAGTAGCATGCACAAATTCTGCTTCCTATTGACATTATGTAACTTTAAAACTTTATGCAAGAGTGAGAGTGTTAAGGAAAAACGAATATGTGTAAAAACATTAAATCAATTTTAGCAACAAATAGTACTGCAATGAATGATGTTGATGAACAACTTTGATCTTTAATTTTTAATTGAGCCAATCTTTATTTAAATTGATTTGAACTGCAACAATATGCTCTCAACGTATTACTTTGCTTTTTCTACAAAGGCTGCCTTCAATTCTCTACGCAATATTTTCCCACTGGCAGCTTTTGGAATAGCCGGAAGGAATTCTACACCTCCCTTTAACTGTTTATGATCCGAGACCTTCTGTGCCACGAAATCTGCAACATCCTTTTCCTTTAGTGCATCGCTTTTACGAACAACGTAGGCGCGTGGTAATTCCCCAGCCCTTTCATCAGGAATACCTGTTTCAAATACCGAAATAATAGTCAATGTGGAGGTCAGTGTCTTTGCAAATTTAGCTTTTTCAAAAAAAATCAGACAAAGTAAACGAACCTATAACGGCAACATCAGCCACATCAGGGTGAGTCCTTAAAATGTCTTCAATTTCTGATGGTGCTAAAGAGACGAATTTAATTTAGCTATTTTTAAAGCTATTTTAGCTATTAAAACAAACTTAACACAATTTACTTTCAACCATACTTACCTACTTGCAACCCTTTTACCTTAATGAGCTCCTTCATTCTAAGAAATTGGATAAAAATCATTGGCAAACGGTCAGATACATAAAGATATGATAAAGACAAATAAGAAGATTGTCACGATTTTAAACCTCTTACCGATCAACAATGTAGAACATTTTATCTTCATCATACACAGCAATATCCCCGGTATGTAGCCATCCGTCTTCGTCGATTGTCTCTTTCGTTGCCTTTTCATTCTTGAAATAGCCTTTCATTACTTGCGGTCCCTAAAGTACATTTGATATTCTAATTTCAACCCTCCTCAAGTTACGGCACAATATATAGTTTTCAAATTCTACATATAATTAAATTGTTCTACCTTTATACAAAGTTCACCTCGTTCGTTCATGCCAACATTTCGTCCGGTTGCCGGATCTACAAGTTTGCAAGATGTCCCAGGTACTATTACGCCAGTAGAGCCTAATCATTTACAATGGCAACGTATTTACTTTAAGCGGTTACTTCTTGAAAACTGGATAAAACAATGTCCATACTTCAAGTGTAAAAAGTCTTTTGCATACCAATTTTTTTATTTTTGGTGCTTGGAGGGAGAATATGACTGACTGGGCTTAATTCGGTCATTCCATAGCCTTCTTGGAAGAAAAAGTATTTTCCTGCTTTCTCAAGCAGTCGTGTAATAATGGCTTCTCCGATCGGGGCAGCTCCGCCCATCACCGCTTTAATAGATTCAAATTCTGCTTTGGTGATATCTGGCGAGTTTGCCATGAAAGAAATCAGGGGCGGGACAAGATGAAGCACTGAACACTTAAAACAAAATGAAAAAAGAGGTAGAAAACATCATTACTATTACTAACAAGGTTTGTTTGGATACTAGTGACTGAAGCACCGAAGCTCACTTTATGTTCCCGAACCGCTTGGACAAATCTTGCAGGCTCAAATTTGGGTAATGTTCTTGTGAACCCTCCTTGGTACAAAGTCTTAGCCATAATCACAGTGAATCCAAAAATATGGAAAAATGGTAATATTCCAAGAAAACGATCTTGTTCACCTCCCTTTTCAAAAAAGTTTGAAGCTATATATCCGGGTCTCGTAATTTGATAGAGATTACTACAAATACTGCTGTGTGTTAGCATGACTCCTTTAGGTGGACCTGCATAATTTTAAGCACACGATAAGTAATGCGTATAACTTTTAAAGTCATCATTGATTGTACCTGTGGTTCCGGAGGAGTAAGGCAAATGAGCTATTTCTTGAGTTGTATCGAAAGTTGAGCCCTTGGCAAATTCCTTTCCTTTTGAATCAACCTTGAGCATGTCATAAAATGAATGGCAACCTTCCACAGGCTCGCCAATCACAATTATGGATGTAAGACTGGGGCTTAACTTTTGAATTTCTCGAGCATGTGGTGCAAGTTCAGAAATAGTAATAATCACTTTTGCTCCCGAGTCATTCATCTGCTTTGCAATTTCCTCTGAGGATAAACATTTATTAGAGGAGTGAAACAATTTATTGAATCAATTTTTTATTGTCGCGAAAAAAGTTTGCAAACTTGAAATTTGACTGACTGTATTTATTTACCTGGCTTGTATGCAGGATTTATTGTCGTTGTTATCAAATTCGCTTCCCATGCTCCAAGAATTGCAATAGGATACTCTGGAAGGTTTGGCAGCAAAATGCCAACAACATCAGGCCATTTAAGTTTGTGCTGCATAAGAGCTGTGGCAAAGCTTCGACTCAGTTTGTAAATGTTTTCGTGGGTATACTTCCTTCCTGTCACCCCACATTCCTTCATAAAATTGCAAAAACTTGTTCACAATGATGTTGTGCGTATGTGCTTTGAACAATATCAACATATATCTGTATTAGGCCATATATCAACAAAATTACTTACGAATGCGGGAGCATTTGGCCATCGTTCCAAGTTGCTCCATAAGAATTCTGGAATAGTTTGGCCAGTGATAGCTTCAACATGATCCGAGGATTTAAGTATGTTATCAGATGAACTGCTGTAGGATTCCTTAGTGCAGTGAATCCATCGACTCGAACATTTCACATAAGGGCTTTTTCGAAAAGACGTCGATAACTGTGATATGAACAACGCAGAGCTTTTTAAACGCAAAGTCATAATGGAAAAACTGAGACAATAATGCAAATCAAATTCTCAAACAGTGAAACAGTAGATCTGAAAAATATTGAGGGCAAAATATTACTCTTCAAAATGATCATCGCTGGAGATGGAGTCACTTATGTATTTTTATTTGTGAGTCTTTCCTGTTTTGTGAGTTGACGAGTTGTTGGCAAAGACAACTTTTTATAATTATGTTTATTGCTTCATACTGTTTACATAGTGTACTTTTGAGAATAGTGATCATGTGAAGTAGGTTTCTAATCTGATCCAGCCCAATGTATAAAACGTGCTTCAGTGTCAGTACTTCACTTGCAGAATACCTCATAGTGCTTTGGACTTTTAAGTAGAGACATGTGGCAAGCATTTCATATCGCAGATTGGGCTTCACTTTTCAAAAATGCAATAAAATGGATTGGTCACACGGATTTTTGTCTGGAGCATTACATAATAATTTATTTCTTGTCCAAACATAGTTTTTGCATATTATAGACTTGCGCAATGTTGCATTATAGTAAACCACAGCATGAACTGACAACTGTTTCGCACTTTCTAAACCATACAAGGTCATTTAAAAGATAGTTTCCTCAAGGACAAGTGTAGATTATTCAACTGAAATATAAAACTGTTGACTTTTAGGTATCTTCCCTCGAAAACATTTCGTGATTGGATGCTAGTAGTTAACAATGATGATGGTGGTATGTAGTAGTAATGATATTTACTCGATTAAACGCATTTCAAAAATTTTCAAATAAAAGTAGCCACTAACCATAGTGGAGTGAGGATTCTGATTAACTCTGTATGAGGGATGGTTAACAAAAGAATTTTGACCACTAAAACTTTCATTTATCCTCTGGCATTCCTCACATTTTTTATTTCCACATTTTAAAACTTTTTTGACACAGAGTAAAGGAAGGAACACAATGCTTTTACGTAAACTTATCGTTCACATCTGAAATTAATTGCTATTATGTAACAGCAAATATATTTTAAATTTACCTAAAAACCATAAAATTTAAACCTGCGATAACAACTCAGTGTCAATCATAAAATCATCGCGGCATGATACAGTGTTTGAACAGTGTATTGAATGGATGAGTTATACGATTCTATAAGTTATAATAAACACTTAAAACAAAAGGATTAACAACAATTAAAATTAAAAGCACCTTTACATGCATAAACATAAAAACATTGACTAGGCATTCATTCCTGGCTGAATAAACCATTAAATTTACGAAAATTCAAACCAATAGCTTATGTGAAATGCATTGAAGCATTAATAACAAGTGCGATGATGGCGTAGATACAACAAAAGTTGCTCAAAAATATACATGAAGAGTCTCTTCTAGCAATCAACTAGATAATTCATCATCTATTTTAGCGCACGTTCAACTATCAACTATAACATATTCCCAGTGTTTTAAAAATTCGAATAGAATATTATTGATTTACAACTACAGCATAATTCTGAAAAGTAAATTGTGCAATGCACGTGATAAACATCTTGTACATGTTGACTTTGTTAGAATACCTAATCGGATTCATGAGTAGCTTTTGTGTTTTTCATGTAATTTTCTTTAGCTACAATTGATAAGTTCTTTTTACATGTATTTATAACACGTAGCGTTTATAGCTTTGGATGAGGATGTGTGTGGCATTTTACAAATTTCCGATAACAATCTGATTCAAATTTAAAAAATCAAATATGCTTGCCAATTT
This sequence comes from Entomobrya proxima, assembly GCA_029691765.1. Lineage (NCBI taxonomy): Eukaryota > Metazoa > Arthropoda > Collembola > Entomobryomorpha > Entomobryidae > Entomobrya > Entomobrya proxima. The sequence goes on along the minus strand of CM056170.1, from coordinate 9,550,172 downwards.
CAAAGTAACTCATGAAGAAAGAAACCTAAAACTTTAGCATTTTAAAACACACAAAGAAACTTTCGATAATTTCTGTTTGTACGATGAGCCTTTGGGAATAGGTACGGGCAGCTTTAGGGTTAAACGTTTAAAAGCCAGAACAATCAGCAGAATACGATTAAATTAAAGCCTAATAACTCATATGTACTTGTTATTTTACGATTGTGGTGGGCAGCCAAGTAGATTTAATAAGATCTGCAGAGCGTTCGCCAATTAAAATCGTAGGCGCGTTTAAATTTGCATTGGGTATTATTGGCATGATTGATGCATCGGCAATCCGAAGGCCCTTCACCCCTATAACACGCAACTCAGAGTCAACGACTGCTCTTGGATCCCCGACTTTACCCATGGGTGTTGTGCAAGACGGATGATATATGGTTTGCGGATGCGTGCGTGCAACGCATTCAAAGTAGCGGCGACTTTTAAATATATAATTTTCACAACCCGGCATCGGTACGGGATTGAGTCGAGCTCCTGCCAAATTGAAAGCTTTGGTGTGCTCATATAATTTCACAATGAATTCCATTCCATCAATTAATGTCTCTATATCTTCATCGTGGGGATCACTAAAATATTTTGGTTGTATTAAGGGTTTAGATAATGGATTGGCATCAGCAAGTTTAATGTAGCCAGTACTCTTTGGTCGTCCCAAAAGCACATAGATCAAATGCGCATCAGAACCTAATAAGAAAGTAGATTACTTTGTAATGCTCTGATCTGTGTATATAAATTATTCAATCATTTCTAACTCATACCTTCTGTTGGCTTCAAATAGTTTTCCCAGAATGTTGTTTGATAGCTACCAAGAGTATCGTAAATTCTTCCAAAATCTTTGAAGTTACCAGTTGGTGACATTATGTAAAATATATTTGGCCAGTCTATGGGAGCCTTTTTTGTGCTGATAAAACCGTATCCTCCAAGAGCAGATTCTCCGCTAAGTATTCCGGTTCCTGACGTCAGCCATTCCACTATAGAAGCCAAGGACAAGTCCCGATCAAACATTGTGGATATTGGTGCATCCATTATGAAGGATGCAACTGCTGAAACATGATCTTGAAGGTTACGCCCTACTGGTAAATTCACTAGAGGTTTTATCTATAATTTTGAGAATATTAAGGATAATTCAGCACTTGGACAGAATCGAATTGTGAGTATTACGTAAAGGTCATGGTTTACCCCAACGTCTAGTAAATGCTCAGTGGGCCCGATTCCTGACAACATCAAGAGCTGGGGAGTATTTATTGCGCCTGCAGAAATAACAACCTCTTTAGTGGCAACCGCATGCTTTAGTATACCATGGTGTGAGAATGTTACTCCGGTGGCAGTTAGCGTCGAATCAAAATGTATCTAGCAATTTTAATTAAATACAATCAAATTTATTCGAATCATTAGATGTGCTGGTTGAATGAAAGTGTTTGCACAACTAAATGCATAAAATAGTATGCTGTAGAATGTACATTTTTCCCTTTCTACCTTTGTGACATAAGCGTATCTTCGAATATGTAGATTTTTATTTAAAAGGTTAGGAACGATGTAACCTCTATAAGTACTAAAACGAACTCCACGTTTTTGTGTAACATCAAATGGCCAAAAACCTTCAAGGGAAAATATCTTTCAAGTCCCTATTCATAATTTCTTTTTCATAACTGTATTTGCAGGGAATAATTTCATACCTTGCGTTTGTACAGCGTTTGGATCTGACGAGGTTTGGAAGCCAAGCTCTTCAGCGGCAGCAAGCCAGTATTTCAGTGAATGTTTATGCGTTATTCCCTCTACATACATTGGACCACCACGCCCATGGAACTGCTCTGGTTGGATGGGCAAATTTTGACCTACTGCTTAATGGAATATTATAAAACTATTGTTGAATGAACCTTGAGAAACTACGTAGTAAAATTATAAACAAATAAGTGGGCATATACCGCTATCTTGCCAATGGCCATGATAATCTTCGAGTCTTCGAAAATATTTTAAAACACTATGATAATTCCATCGAGGATCCCCTGAAAACCACGAAGATGGATCCAAATGAATTATTGTTTAATACATAATAAGTGTGTGTATCTTCTTTATTATAAGTTAAAAACCTGTGAGGTTTGCCCACAAGTCAAAGTCATTGGGATTTCCCCGATTATATTGCATCCAATTTGAATTTGAACACCCTCCAAGACCACGACCCCTCGGGTAGGGCATACGCTTTAATAAATGAATCCAGTTTCATATACTGCATTTTGAGTTATTCTGAGTTATCACTTTAAAAAACACTTTCCTACCTGATCAGTGAAAGCAAATCCGGAATTATTCAATGGTTCAGTAGAGTATTCCCAATCAATGCTAAGATAATAATAAAAATATGTACACGAATATTCGTGTGGGTAAGCATAGTTTTCATAGCTGCTTTTAAAAATCAACCTAAACTTGTGTAGTTGGTAGTATAATGCTTAATAGTGAATTGTATACGAATACTATGAATAAATCATTCAAGCCACTTATGAATTAATGCAATTAATGGTATTCAGTATTGGCAAATTATATTCGGATTTTTGGATACCACTTTGTGAAAAATAAGTAATGATAAACATACAGCGGTTGAGAAAGAAGCATCGGGTTTGAGCCAGGTATATATGAAAACGGGTGTGGGTCGCCTTGAATTTATAGAAAATTATAAAAACAATTATATAGCTTTTAGCTATTATACAAATAATATGTTAGTAAATTATTTTATTGTTTAGAGTCATTCATATTGTTTGATAACAGTAAATGCTTATCATGATTCCTGCGTCAAAATCAAATCTTTACGATAGGAAAATGTTTTCGTACGTTTAAATTAAAAATCTTTGTATTTTATTTCAACTTAGAATCCAGGGGGAAAATAAATTTAATTCTATTATTGAATAGCAAATCGAGCAAAATTTATCAGGTTGAGTGCTGACATAAAATCGTAGGTTAATTATTCAGGATAATTAAATTTAAGTAAACTTAACAAGTTGATGGTCAGTACTAAGTATTAAGTGAGATACCGTAATTTTTACCGGTAATTTAGCTTCCAATTTTCATGGGTGTCAAATAAGGTTTGACATATCACTACCATTGACCATATAAATACCGAGTATCTGCCTAATGTTGAATATATTTGTCATTTTAAACAAGTTAAGAGTTTGTCGCAGGAATCCAATAAAATCGTATATTTCTTTGCTTTAGTTAAATATGCAAATAAATTCTCAAATCAAATTTAAACTTACCTCCAGCCTCCAAAAGAAGGACTCGAAAATTTACTGAAAGTCTTGCTGCAACTACGCTTCCCGCTGATCCTCCCCCAACTGACCAAAAATAATATTATAGCTATACTTAAAAACTTAAAATACGGTATATATTATCATCACAATTCAAATTTAATTTTAGACACCCACCCACTATAAAATCAAAAGACTCTGGACTTTTTGGATCATGGACATGTAAGTATGAAGCTGTCATCATGAAATCCATTAACTGCTGGAACCACGCAAACTTCACAATAACCACTGGAGACAATGACACTGCCAGAACCAAATATGCGGATGGCAACCGCAACTGGCTCAAAAGGCTCAACACCATTTTGATAAAAATAACAGCTTTTTTAGCGAATTATGATAACAGCTACAAGCTTATCATGTCATGATTGTTTAAATTAATGCTTTGATCACTCACTTATAACTGGCCACACCTGAACAAAGCACTTGTATCATACATAGTTTCGTCTTCATGCACATTCATTCATATGTAGGGAACAATTAAAACGCATTTGCATTATCACCATTTTTTGAGAATTTATAGTTTATATCATATCTTGCTGTTCAGTGATGTTCAAAATCACTTTCTATTAAGACGCTTACGAATTAAACTTATACTTATTTTATGATACCAAAATGCAAAAAATATATACAAGCATAATATGCAACGCAAGTCGTCTTCTGCTAATTGATGTTGTTTATGCTACTAAAAGATACACTTGTACTAACGAGGAACAAAGCCGTTGCAAATCTTCAGTTAAAGCATACACGTACTACTAAACCTGGCCAAAATAGCGCAATGTAATTAATAGCTATGAGATGCATTTTAAACACACAACATCACAAGACACTCCATGAGTCCATTTTGGTGTTATCATTATTGACCTCAGCATTTTTATAAATAAAACAAAACATTGTAAATTGGTAAGGGAGTGGTAAACTAAACGGTGAGTAATTGAATTTCTGCGCAATGCCAAATGCAGGATGTGTTTATGATTTGCGGATTATGAGTGCATGCTTAGAAATGCTGCATGTACAAAATTAGTTAACCGTTGCAGGGCTTGTTTGACTTTATGCTGAAATATGACTATTCCGTGATTCAGCATATATTATTACATTTATTAGACATTCACGTTAACATGATAGTTTGTTCCAAAATGTTGTAACTAACATTGACGGTGTAAATGTAGTTGTAGCGAGAACTGTAAAAATCATAAAATACATTCTAATGGTTCTAATTTCATAAAAAATAAAAAGGTTATGTAAGAGGTTACGCTAGACTGATGCTCAGATTTTTCGAACTCTTTAAGCATAAATGTTTAATCAATTGATTTAAATAGCAAATAAAAATGCTTTTAAATAAGTGCAACGGTCATCGATGCAAGCAAAACGATAATATTAGGTTGTATATCAATAAGTTCACTGGTAAAACTAGTAATTAATACTAATCGCAGTAGTTGTTAAATGCTCCCTTTGACGCCTTCAATATGAGCCGACGCAGTGAGTTGAACGCGATCGGTGATGTAACGGTAGAATGCGTTTTAACCATGCACAAGCTCTTTGAAATATTTTTCGATTTTTGGCAACACAGTATAACTTGGAATGGAAACCTTTTTCAAAAAACATTCAAAACAGCAACTCTGTAAAACAGCAATTGGATTCTGACATAATAGCATTATGTTAAATAAATTGAGTTTTATTTGATTCTGTTATTTTAATCGTCGTAAAGTTTTATTGGTAATGAAATTTACGAATTGACAATGTATTTAGTAAATAAATAAATAATTAAAAGTATTTTTACAATGTAGCACACACAGACTGCTGTTCACACGAATACATTTGCGGTTATTATCATTAGTCAGAATGAACAGGAAGATTTTGACATTTTATGCCTTATTGCATCCATAATTGCAATCGATTTGAGTACACATAAAGTAATAAGCCTAAAAATTATAACAAACGTCTATGATAATATTTGCGCAAAATGTTTTGAATCTACATGATTTCCTTTCTTACATACCTTATCTTGAAGATGAAATCTATTTGACAAGGGAAAATCTTAAAATTCTTTTTCTTGAACTATTGACTAGCTACAATCATTTTCTTTGTTTGATTTTTAATTTAATTTTAAACAAAATGTTTATAAATCAGAGTTTAAAACTTTTAGATCAATGACAGGCTTATGTCTTGGTAAATGTATATTAACTACTTAGATGTAATACTAGACAAGAGAAAATCAACTGTTAAATAACTTGAAAAAAACAAAATTCCAAGCTTGCATATTATATGAAAATTTTAGTTTTTTAGAAAGCCGTTTGCTTTGTAGCTATCTCCCTTTCTTATAAGCGACAGAAAGCGCGATAGAGACAAAAGGCGGTGATTGCATTATAAGATGACGTCTTAGACACGTGCATATTTTAAACTTAATTTATAATAACGTCTACGTATAATGTTTTTATTATTGGAGAGTCCTCACAAACGTGTGTCACAGCATGTCCGTTTAATTCGGAGCTGTTCCATTGTTGTCAGTCTGTTGATTTAGCTACATTTGGAAAAAAATTATGCATGTCATTTACTCATTCATTTTATTACAAGCATCAATTAAGTTATTATCTTTTGAAATTAACCTTTTTGTGAGGCCGTAACTGCTCAAGGTAGTCCAACTGTACAGGTTTGTTTGCTGCTAACTGTTCCATAGCCTCGTCAAAAGTGAACCATTTTCTTTTCCTCCCTACAGAAAAAATAATAAAAAGAAATATAAATGCCGTATTTTCATTCAGTAAAACTTATCCGTAATTAAAATAGCAGTATAAGACGTACCTATTGCTTTAGAATCATCCCATTCCGGCAGCTCTTCCGTAACCAACAATACATAAACCGCTGTTCTATGCTTTCGTTCGTCATTCTTAAAACAATAAAAATTGAAATGATTTACTTGCATTGAAAATTTGGTAATTTATCAGTATCTCTATTGTACCTGGAATATCCCTAAAAATCTTCCCAATCTTCCATTCACTCCAGCCTCTTCAATGACTTCACGCAAAGCTGCAACTTCGCTGGTTTCATCGGGTTCAATACCACCTCCTGGAACTATCCATTGATCTGAGTGGCTTGAGGAGGTCACTAACAAAATCTGTAAGTTTGAATAGCATGGATAACAGTTACATTAAAAGTTACTTTTAAATTTTGAAAGGTAAATGTAGTTTGTAAAACTTGTAAAAGTTTGTTTAAATGCTTCAATCAAAGCCAAATCCAAATACCTCAGACTCTGTCTCATCCTTCACACAAATACAAGCAGCACGCTGCCTGTATCCTTCGTTGTCATAAATGCGAATTGAGTTGGGTTTTTCCTTGACCATTTCGATGTTTTACGGCAGTGTGGCTTACAAACAACGGAACTTTCTACGAAATTATTTCACTAATTCAAAACTGTTCAGAAACAGTTTAATAAACAAAAACGATTTTGCTAGCGTTAGTACTCACTAAAAATCAACTTACTAAAACTGGATGTATTTTCGATAATGTGATAAAAATGGCTGAATGCATAATCAGATTTAAGCTTAAGTTTCAAACCAAATATAAGGACTGCAAGTATAAAACAAAGCAGCACTGGTTGATGTAGGTTTCTTTGAAAATTAAATTGTTTTAACGATATGCAGAAGTGAAGACGTCTCATGAAGCATAATGTTAGGTTTGATTTTGTAAATTTTGTAGATTCTTGTTGCAAAAAGTTGGTAGATTCTTTCTATAACCGGGAGTAGTTAGCAAAACAATTTGGTACGGAACAAAGAAGCTCAAGTTAATATTCCAGCCGCGGCGATATCCAAAGTCCTCACCCGGTACTTTGAAAATTGAACTAACACTTCCTTTCTTTACGGAGTACGCAAATACTTAAGGAAGTATGCTTAAGGATTTTCACAGAACACAGTTTCTAGGAGAGGAAGGCTGATAGTAATCTTTAAGTTTGCCATCAATGGCGAGAACATCAATCTGGCTCAGTCTTTCATCATGGGCGATAAGGCAATTTGTGTAAATTCCCCTGCCCAGATCACATGAATCGGTAGAGTCATTAGATTTTTTATTTTGCAACATTTTCTTCAGTGAAATCAATGCTTCTTGACCACTGCACATAAAAGGATGAGTTTTATTGTTATAATAATAATAATTTAAATTAAGGTCAGTTTTCGGACAGACTGGATGACACTGAGTGAAGGATGCTGGAGAGGTTAACAGAATTTTTCTGAATTCACTCGCACCAACTCCACACTCACAACAAATTAAGTTTCCTGTCCACTGTTCATTATTAAAGGTTTTAATAACCAGTGGGTTATTTGGCGTCGTCGCTGCTAGTTCCATTCTCTGTCATCTATCGCAACTCGTAGAGATTGCGCTTTTAACGAAGAACAGATACTTGCAGAATTGTTTAGTTTCAGTTTATAAGGAGTTTGATAATTTAATATACGACTTGTTATGCACTGGACCACTGGCACACTTGCAGAAGAAGCAAGGTACTTTAGCATTGAGAGCAAGTTGGAGATGCAAAAGCTAGCTCGTGTAACAGCAAGATTTAATGTAGACCCTAAGAAGGAATAAAAAGGAGACCAATTATAAATTATGCAAAAGTATACAAAGCATATCCTATCAGCATAATCCCTTGGCGTACCGGTAGGTATATAGCTTTGGCAATTTTGTTTATCTTTGAGATTTGAGAAAATGTTTATATTTGCAAGGAAATCATTGAACTTATGAAAAAGTGCTTACACTCTTGTTCAAGTCCAGACTAATAAATGGCAACAAGGATGGCAATTCCATAAATTATGCGGATGTGTATGTACATCCACTGATTCTAAAATTCCCAACAGGCAGAGTATAAGAGTTTAGAAATTCTGTTGGACTTGAAGCATATTACAAAAAGCAAGGTACCAGGATATGGAAAGAAGCAAAGTAGAACCACACTCGTTTTCAAGTAAATCTAGCGATTACAAGTTCTTATCCTGTACTAATATTGTACGGTAAGTTGTGTTTTATTTCATTCCCTAAATACCATACAAGATGATGAGAAATCGAGCATCTGGTGGTGATAGCAGTATGGATTTTTCCTCTCGTACATACATTACGATCATGTCCAGAAGTCGAGGAGACCCGTGAAAAAGAGAACAACAGTCCTCTGGAGCTGAGAACGGTGAGTTCTTGGTTACGACTACTACTACCTTTTGTAGCAGAGGCAAAAACGTAAAAAAAAGTAGTTGGGTACTACGAGTTGAATAGCCTATGTTTGAATGCCCGTAAATCGACACTTTCATCTTGGGTTCACTCCATGATCACTTTATGCATCCAGCACACGGACATACCTTTGTTCTACTAGATGACGCCGTGAAACTGCTTTGAATGTTTTAAAGAAACCAGGGGTCTGTTTCACCGAAATTTTTCATTGCCTCATTATCATTATCTCGTTATATTTTGTATTTACGATACATGCAAAAATTAGAGATACTTAATGATAATGAGCAATGAGCCGCGCTGGTGAACCAGACCCCCGATTCTCTTCAGAGCTTAAGAGACAGTATGATAATATGAATAAAAAATCTTATTCCCAATGCCAAACTAGAAGACAACAGGGGAATGACATTCTAGTCATTCTCTATTGGAACGATAAAGCCTGCAGTTCATTCCCAACTTTGCTGTCGACTTGCTAATAGCGGGCCATTTTTTATTCACAGTTCCTAGTTCAATTTTATTTGTGCCTTACATTTAAAAATAATAAGTTTGGACACAATAATTAAAGTCAAAATGCGATCTTCAAGTGTGATACTAATTTACTTAATTTTTCAGTTCTGCCAGTTGGGAAGTGTTCTTTGTGACGGTGATCATGGTCACGCACACGGTGACGCATCAACTTCGACTTCCACACACACCTCATCGTCGGATGGTGCAACGGGAAGCGTGACAACCGTACACACAACCAGTGGAGATGATACCGGTGCAGGGAATAGTGCATTTTCCAGTATTTTGTCAAGCATGAGTCCGCAATTGATAAGCAGCCTGGCTCGAAATCCCCAAGTGGCACAATATCTGAGGGCTTCCGGAATCGACTTGGGAACAGCTACAGCGGCTAAAGCGGCAGCTGAAGCAGGGGGACAAGTTTCTTCGCCCGGAGGGAATGCTGGTGGTGCATACAATTATCCTCCTCCTCCGGCTGGTGGCCTTGGAGGTTTGGGAGGCTTAGGAGGCTTGGGAGGTTTTGGAGGTCTGCCGTTTTTCGGTCCTTACAAAAGCCTTCATGTGAGTGGAGACTTTGGACTGTACTACCCGTTTGTGGAAAAGGTAAGGCTTGTAAAAATATAATATGTAATACTTTATTATGCGCCTGAGAAAGGATTAAAAGAAAATATTATGCTGGCATATTATATTTTTTATAGGCAATCCTTTTTGTGGGAGGCGGAATTCTCATCCTGGTTATAATAGCTCTTCTTATCAAGGCGTTTTCTGTAGGAGGCATATTCTATGGTCTTGGATCGTCGTTCTCGGATGCATTAGCGGGATCGGCATCGGTGGACCTTGGTCCCTTCCATAAATCCATTGCAGGAGCAGGTTCTGTTAGTGCTGGTGTAGGTAGTTCACGAATTGCAAACACCCCGAGCAATGTTCAACTTACACAGCGAGTACATGATAGTTTAGACAGTAGATTTTGATTCGTGCCTAAGAGAATTTTTCAGTGTATTTTTCGAAAATGTTTTTTATTCTTATGCTAAATATTTCAGAAATGTAGAGTAGTCAAATTCTAAGTCATTATGCTAGTTTTTCTTTTTTGTAAACTTTTCTCTTGCTTTGACAGTAAGAACGCAAATAGTAAAGTGAACTAAGAATAAAGCCACATTTGCATAATAGCATTCTTAATTCCGAAGATCTTTAAGGCGAATTATTCCATGCATGCTACGCACTTTTTAGCACTCGGAAAGTAAGCATTAAATCAATAATATTCATATGTATGCCTAAATAAATCACAAAAAATACAATCGATTTTGAAAGTTTTCTGCATAATGATCATATATGTCAAAACTATAATATACAGTTTCATAAATTCGGGATCATTTGTTTCTCAACCATTATAAAAGAAAAATACTTAATTACTTTACAAATCACATTCCCGTAATCGCATACAGAATTTGCAGAGTAGGAAGTAAGTAGTATTTTAAGAAATGAAGAGGTTTCATCCGGAACATGGCATTAAGGATGTTTAAATCAGTGAACACAATTTTGCACGCAATATCTAGTAATTCTTCTCATGTTCAATAGTTTTATTCCTGAGAAAAACAAGCAATACGGATGAAAATTACCATAATACAGTACATTAGATTCAAAATAGTATTGTAGAATTGTATCATGTTCCGAAAATGGTTTCATTCTTGTGAGAGCTTCCCATCATTTATTTTCCTGATGTCGTAGGTCAGTCTTCGAATTCAGAATGCTTATTCTAAAACGCATTTTATGAATTTACAATTTACGTCGATAATAATCTTTTGTATAGGTCAAGAATTTTGTTATGTTTTGAGAAAAGTAACAATTCCAGTCATGAGAGCCCATGGTCTATAACATTATTTGTATCATTTGTAATATTGAAACAACGATACAATCATGCAATTTGTGTGACGTTTGTTTTATAAACTGGGGTCTGTTTCACCGAAATTTTTCATTGCTTCATTATCATTGTCTCATTATATTTTGTATTTACGATACATGCAAAAATTAGAGATGCTTAATGGTAATGAGCAATGAGCCGCGTTGGTGAACCAGACCCCTGATTACAGTTATCACGAACTTTAAAAATATCAAAAGTTTTATTTTTGAAGTTTATTTTTATAGTCAGCTACTAGTAGTCGCTTCAAAATTTTACCAGAAGCTGCTTTCGGGATCACGTCGATGAACTCAATACCACCATGAAGTTGTTTATGTTCTGCAAGCTGTGGCTTCAGGAATGAATGAATGTCTTCTTCCGAAAGTTTGTCGGTTTTCTTGACAATGTAAGCCCTTGGTGCTTCACCGCTGCGTTCATGCGTGACACCAATCACTGCAACATCCGCAACGTCACTATGTCTCCTTAGCACGTCCTCTATTTCTGAGGGTGCAACCTGGTTTCCGGTTTTTTCGGTTTTTCGGTTTTTTCGGTTTTTTCGGTTTTTTCGGTTTTTTTTCGGTTTTTTCGGTTTTTTCGGTTTTTTCGGGTTTTTTTTCGGTTTTTTCGGTTTTAGTTTTACAAATATAATAAATAAATATAACTTAATAATAATTCTCAATAAGCACTTCCATTTCCAGTACTGCGATTAATGACAATGAAGATTTACCTGTAGTCCCTTTACTTTGATCAGGTCTTTTAGTCTAAAGTTTAAAAGCATTAAAGATATTCATTCCCGCTTTATATTATGCTTTCTATATATGTATCAAATATGGTTTTGCATGAATACCTGTCTTCAATATACAAAAACCCTTCATCATCGTAATACCTGAGAATTCAGAAGTGATTACAACGCTATTTAATCATGTACATAAAAACTATACCGATTTTAAAAGCTCGACATGTAGCTTATAAGCAACAGTGAAAAAATACCCGATATCTCCTGTATGAAGAAACTTTTCATCGTCAATGGTTTGTTTTGTTGCAGCTTCATTTTTCAAGTATCCCTTCATTATCTATCGAAAGCCAAAACGATATACCTACTTGTTTCTTTTACTGCATACTATAGATTGCTTTAGACTTCTCTTTAGTTCTTTTTAGTACCATTGGTCCTTGTACATAAATTTCTCCAGACTCATTTGGCCCCAAAATCTTTCCAGTGTCTAATGACACTATTTTGGTTGTCACTCCAGGAACCATCACTCCACAGGACCCTGGTCTTGTATTATGCATTTCCAGCGGAATAAAGTGCGTAACCAGTATTTCGCTCATTCCATATCCTATTATGCAGTTTGTAAAGATTAAAGAAACAAAGATACATGACAAGAGTGAATATTAAGAAATAACAAACCTTCCTGTAGAAATATATGATCGCCAAATTTTGATAGAAACTTGTTTATCAGCTCCTTTCCTAGTGGCGCAGCCCCAATAATTACACCTCTTAATTCTGACAAAAGCGATGGAGGAACTTGAGGATGGCTGGCCAGAAAATTTATGAGTGGGGTGACGAGATGAAGGCAGGAGGGCTGGTGAATCGGATATTGATAATACATAATATTGTACATAGCTTAAATTATTATGAATATTATACGTTTTCTATGTAGCAGTTATAATATCAAATAGACATGTCATTCTTTTAGCCAATTTGTACCTTGTGCTCCACTAATGCTTTGATATAAGTTTCTGGTTCAAATTTTGGAAGACACGTGAGAAACGCCCCTTGATGTATAGCAACGGACATGATCACATGAAAACCGTACATGTGGAAAAAGGGTAGAATGCCTAGAAAGCGTTCTTGTTCTCCAGCTTCAAAATACCTAGTTTGGCAGTAACCTTTTGTTACCATTTGTTTCATATTTGTTGCTAGAGCCATGTGCGTCAGCTCCACTCCTTTGGGATTACCCTATACAAAAAAGACATGTCATGAAAGTCAGAGGACTACTGAAATTTTTTTGAAAAACAATATTATTTGTTTTAATTCTAGTGCTGCGTGGTAGACAGTATGCCAATATAAATTACTGTTGTTCCACTAGAGTATGGTAACAGGCAAGCCTCTTCGCTGGAATCTGATCCCTTCAACAGATCCACCCCCGTAGCATTGGTTTTAATCATCTCAAAGAAGGAATGACATCCTTCGATTGCATCACCACTAATTACGATGCTTTTTTCGGTAAGACTTGGACAGTTAGGTCTTGCAGCTTCAACCAATGGTACTAGTTGGGGAATGGTTATGACAGTCCGCGCAGAACAGTCATTGATTTGTTTAGCGATTTCATCTGAAAATGTTGGAGTAAATTAAGAAACGTCTTATGACTCTGCATTCATAATTTTATGTCATGCATTGCATGATAGGTCGTGAGCTCATGTACTTTCAGACGGAATGGAATTTCCTTTAAATATCAATTCGCACCACGGAATTTCTGTATCCAATGATTTCTTTTGACGCATTTTAGACGAAAATTCTATTCGTAATAATAAATATCATTTTACCTTTTGTGTAAGCCGGGTTTATTGTAGAAACGACGCAACCCGCTTGCATGCTTCCAAAGGCAGCAATGGGATATTCTGGTATATTTGGTAGCAAAATGCACACACAGTCATGTCTTTTAAAATTTGCATTCTTCAAAGCAACAGCAAAACTCTGACTTCTTCGATAAATCTCTCCATGTGTGTAAGTGCGACCAGTGATGGCACATTTCTAAAAACGAATAAACTTTATTCAGTTAAGATGCATAAAAATTGCTTTGAAACCTTTCCCACACTTTTATTAGAATCTCACCATTGCAGGTTCATTTTCCCATTTGTGCAAATTTTGAAACAAATATTCGGGAACTGTGGTTCCAACCACAGGGGAAAAATCCTGTGTGGCTGTAATTACGCCCGATGGACACCCTTCTTTTTGCTTTGTCCATTTTCCTGAAATCGTTCTAAAACCGGGTTTTAGACGTGGAAAAGTATTAAATCTACTTAGGTTTCGAAAAACTTTCATGTTTTTTTGTAAAGCTATCAATGTTTTTACAGTTTAACTTTATGAGCATTTCAAAAAGATGAAAACTCAATGCAACAAACTGATATGGGTTGACTGACTGATATGTTTAATAAAACCAAAGTTGTCAAAAACACGTTCCAGGATAATTCTCTCTCAACTGTTGTAAGTAGTCCAAAGTCCAAAATATAAACAAATGTATTGTAGTTTAGGCATATACACGTGTACACAGAGCAATGAGAAAAACTGGTTACGATTTTGGAGAGTACTGCATATACATAAAACGCAAGCATATAAGTGATATAACCATTTTTTGTTAAGTTCTACCAAGGTTTTTAGCAGTCAGAGCAGTCAGCAGTAAACAGATGAACGCAACATTATTCGTAAATATTGAAAATATCCAAAGCATTGAAAATACATGTAATGCAATAATCACTATACTTCATCTTTGCACTCATGTGGGAAACCTCGTCTCAATCCAGAAGAAAAGACAGATAAAGCAAATATTTGAGTTTACAATTCCCGACATTCCAGTTCAAGTTTTGGCGTGAGGAGACGAGTGTAGATAAAAAAATAAAGAACGTCTATAATTGAATAAAACTTTTATGGCTTTTAGGATGAAACCCACGCATGCAGACGTTTACTTGGATGCTGCAGTTTTATTGTAAAATGTCTTGTTTTTCGATGTGGGTTCATAAAAGAATTCTTACGATAGTTGCTTAATATGAAGTGTTACACGTACTATAAATTGGTTGTTTAGGTATATAGTGAGTGTACTCTATAATCTTTGCTTTTTCAAGGTGGTTTACTTTCGGTCTTGTGTTATTATATAGTTTTTTATGCATTTGACAAGGCATTAGGCTTTTCCGAGTTGAAGAATATACAAACAATTTTATGATTCTTATATCGTGTATAAGTTAAATACAAGGAGCGTGTATCCAAGAGGTTTTTCGAGCGAGAAAAACCTCTTGGATACACGCTCCTTGGTTAAATAGTAACCATTTTTATGTAAAGATGTAATATTTTATGTCGTTACACAGAATAACAGCGTTACTGTACAAGGGTTCCTCAAATAATTTTAAGACATTTCATGTTGCGGGGGATGACAAGGATAACTTCAAAATGAGTGCATAATGATAAACTGAATGACATGTACGCTGTTATCCTTTTCATTTTGTATGTACAGTAGACACTGAAGTAAAAATGAAAGTTTGTGCAGAATAAATTGTAAGTTGTTTTTGTCCTACAACTTCTGGGCGAGATCATTTTAATTTGTTTGTTGCTGCACTAATCAGCAACCTATAATAAGTACACAACAGTTTGATGGGAGTTTAATCAACAACATATTGTCATAATCTGGAGCTTTAACACCTAATAATAAATTACCATTGTTTTTTATGATCAACGTCTTGTTCAGTTTGAATGATTTATCCTGATTTTTTTTTGAAAACTGTAATGATTGCACATTGCACCTTTCAGCCAACTATAGGCATGGAAAATCGGCAATAGGTTCCAATCTTTACAAACCTTTTAGAGTTTTAACTTAACAGTTTTGCATTTAAATGTTCTTTTCTCCAGTAATCATTTCATTTGTGCATTGTAAATTATAATGTTTTTACTTTTTATTTTTGTACATCAACTTACCCCAGCCTTAACGATTCTCGCATAAAATTCTTTTAAGGACAAAGGCAAACGTCCAGTTAACCTATTTATCTTCTGGCACTTTTTTGGCACTGAGTGATTCAGCGGTCACATAATAGTGTGAGACCTAAGGTGACAAAGAAATGCGACACACAAACAACTGAACTTTGCCGCATTCATACATGAAGTCCTAGATTAAGTTTAATAATAATAAATCAATTCCTGCCTTGTTTAATAAGTCAATACCCTTTGGCAAAACCAAATTCTTGCAAATTTAGTACATGGAAATGGCAGATTTTATTATCATATTCCATACAATGTCAGATGTGCTGCTTTTGGCAAACTCATGAATAAAAAATAACTTATTTAATGCAAAATAGTTGCATGCAATGCAAGTGATTGAATAAGCATGACAAAATAAAACGTGACTGCTGTAAGTAACTACATTAAATGTTTTCAGAAATTTGGAATGAAGACTGCTGCGAATGAATATTTTGCTGTAATTTTTGTGTCAACCTGCTTAACATGGGTACCATAATATGAATAGTTGGCAGGTGGTACAATAAACAATAACGGTTACGGTTGTATTGGTGTGATAAGTTTGAAGATTCATCAATCGTGATCAATGTGTCTTCAACCACTAATTGTATTTAGTTCATAACTTCTTATGTAACCTTTTGCCATTGATGCAGGTCATGATCAATAGTTCAGTTTGATATACTTTACCCATAATGAATAGACTTTTAAGGATTTTATTAAGAATCGAAGATTCTTTCTAATTTCCTATTCCGGCCGTCCGGCCGTCCGGCCGTCTGGCCGTCCGGCCGTCCGGCCGTCCGGACGTCCGTGTTAACGCGTTTTTCTCCGAAACGGCTAATCCGATTTCCACCAAATTTGGTATACAGACTCTAGTGGACCTCGGACAGAACCCTATTGAATATTATGTCAATAGGTCAACTCCAAAGGTCAGAGGTCACTAACGGTTCAACATTTTTACATAGAACCTATATCATGCAATACATGATCTAAGGTCCATTTTTGACCAGGATTACGAATCCACAGTCCGTTTGTTAAAATTCGGATTGTAAGGTCCTGAAATCAGGGCCTTAATTGTCAAACATGCCAAATTAATGGACATATGCTGTATGGCACATGATTTTAGGTCCATTTTTGACCAAAATTACAAATATGATGTCCAATTGTTAAAATTTAACTATTTAGGCCCTGATTTTGGGCGTTAATTGTTAAATTTTCCAAATTAATGAACTTATGCTGTGCGGCACGTGATTTTAGGTTCATTTTTGACCGGAATGACGAATTTACTGTCCGTTTGTTAAAATTTAACTACTTAGGCCTTGATTTGGGGCCTTGATTGGTTACTTTTTCAAATTAATGGACCTATGCTGTGCGGCATATGATTTTTGACCAATTTTTTACCAGAATTACAACTACAATGCCCGTTTGTTAAAATTTAACTACATAGGCCCTGATTTGGAGCATTAATTGCTAAATGTCTCAAATTAAAGAAGTTTGCGCTGTGAGACGTCCGTTTTCTCATTCCGTTTGTTAAAATTGAATGTATTACGTATCACAATGGCATAACAGCATCTAATTTGGTGCATTTAATTAGGATTCTTTCATCTGAAATGGAAAACATAAGCCTTTGATTTGATGATTTAGCATCTTATAAACCCAGTAGATATTTAATATGATCTATTTGCAAATAAACCGTACTCGAACATAAAGATAAATTAACCGGTTAGTCATATAATGCAAAAAAATATATCCGCATGATGAATAGTCATTAATACTCAAGCTCTACTCAAATACCATTAGAAGGGCTATTTTATTTGGCATGAATCCCGTGAAACATAAATACTTGTAATACGTAACACATTTGGTTGATTTTAATTTAATTTAACACGCATGTACACATTCACCAGGAAACACAGATTCCGGAATGGTCACTAATGTATGTATCGTAGATACAAGCTTCCATAGCATCCTTTCTAGCAAAACAAACGTCAATTTGAGATCCATAGTCCGTTGTTGGAGCGTTTCCGAGTTGATTCAACATATTAAATTGGCGAAAAAACCTAGTCAATACTTCTTCTCGTTCATTCATGTTTACATTTAGATCTCCTACTACCACAATTTCTCTAGTTCTCACATCCCCAAGAAAGATTTCCAAATCATTCAGAAACCCGGTAGTACTATATTTCGGATGTTTGTAACATACTACAATCGTGCAGTCGTCTACTTCAAAAGATGTGATCACGAAGTGCTTTTGTCCTTCTTGTTTTCCTACTGTACGCAGATTATAATGGGCACAACCTGCTAATCAACAAAAAAATACATAACAATTTATATAAATAAATTAAACTAATATTAAAAAGTAAATTGGGTAGAATTTGAGCATAGCGCAAGCTGTACCTCTAGAAAATAGAAGAAAACCAACAGAATTTGTAGAGTTATTAACCAGCTGACAATTCTGTCGTGAGAAAAGTTCATAGGTGGGTAGATCAACGGTATAACTTTCTAAAACATGTGGTTCCACAATTAGCACGTGGGTACTCTCCATGATGTTTCGATCGCACATCAAGTCTTTCCGGTATTTTGGGAAGCTTCGAACATTTTGAAAGTAAATTCGGCGTGCCTTAGTTCTATCCAGAAACGATTTGAAGCTAAATGACACTGGATTTTGACGCAAAATACGCATCTCAATTGATACATCATCATTATCACCCGGATAGTCGGTAGGAGTGAATTCTCCATCGATGAAAAGTCCACTTCTTGATGTGGCTCTACTGCATGCAACATAAAACTCAGGACGCTGAAGTTTCGTCCTAGTACATACCACGACAGACTGTAACGATGACCCTTGTGATTTGGCAATTGTCATCCCGTTGCATGCTGCCAATGGTAAATTCTCCCGATATAGTGTCATTCCTGCGCACTTGTAAGATTTACTCAGCGCCTTTTTAACTCTATCAATTGGAGTCCAGTTTTCAGAGCCAATTTCGGTGTTCGGATTGCTGATAAGTTGTCCACGTGCCTTGCTTCCAATGAGAATGTGGTTAAACTCCAGCCATGCTCTTTTTGGAACAGTTATGCCGCTAGCTGTTTTGCCGTAGTCAATTTTTCGCAAAACTCCAGTTGCTCCATTAAATAACCCATCTGGAACATCTACGTTTGAAGTGACAAAGTAGAGTGCTCCAACTTGAAGCTTGCATTCATACGGAAGCCCGTCGCAATCCGTTCTCTTCCATTTTTTAGCGTCCCGTAATAACTTTGCTCGCTGTCCGACAGACGCATCACCTAAAAGTTAATGTAATACGTATTATAAAATAATGTTCGCAACCATCATTTTTTCTATCGATGAACCATTGAATTGATATAAATTGAATGAAATGCGTAACATACCAACCACTTCATCAAAAGCAATTGAAATTGCACGTTCAGTTTTCATTCTGCTGTGTAATGCATCATTATGTACGTCACATTCCGCGTTAGTCTTAAAAAGACATATAGCATCCTCGGGAGGTTGGAGTGATCGGGTAATTTCTCTGCTTTCCATCAGTTCGATATCATCATCGTCCATTGTTCCTTCTGACATGTTATTGAGAGCCTTACAGAATTCCATTTCTCCCCTTTGTCGCATTATCTCATCCAGTTCAAAGAACTTAAACAACTCCCATAAAGTATTTCGCAGAGGAGGAATGTTGGATTTAAAGATGAATTTGCTACTTCCTCCGGCAAAAGGTGGTAGTTGACGTAAATGACCAACGACAAGCACCGATATTCCACCAAACGGAAGAGACGAATTGAATATTTGTCGGAGTCTTTGGTCAATTAGCATAAGCTGCTTGTAAGAAACCATACTAATTTCGTCAATGATGAGTAGCCTCAATTCTTTTAATTTTAAACGAAGTGTGTTGGCCAACCCTTCGTCAAGCGGTCCCATGTTTTTGGCAGACTGATTATTTGGCAGATTAAAAGCACTATGTAATGTCATCCCAAAAACATTAAACGCTGCTTTTCCTGTTGGCGCACATACCAGTACTGGACTACCTGCCGGATCAATATCACTTCTTTTGTTGCAGTAACGAAGAAAACTTTGTACAATAGCAGTGATTACGTGGGACTTTCCGACCCCTGCGCCTCCAGTTAAAAATATATGAAATGGATCCGAGCGTTGCTTTAATCTATGAAGAATGTGATACGTAATATTTCGTTGTTTCACATTCAGAGATTGCATGTGAGCTTGAAACTCGTCTGATTCGACCATTTTTGGGAGAAGAAACTTTTCAGACACCGACTTAGTTCCACGAGTGCTATCTAAATACGCAGCAGCTTGCTGTTCTTCTTCCAGCAGTTCCATTTCGTTGCCTACGCGTTCAGATTCTACGTTTTCTTCCTCAATTGTTTCCAATTCGTGTATGTACGCACCAAGCACACCATCATCCAAGTTTCTATTGTGATAGAATGGTTTTGCGTTGTTTAGGACCGTCTCCTTATATTCTTCGTATTTTGAAATTGGGTCAACTTGAAGAAGATCACGTTCCTCGTCCTCCCATGGAAGAAACAACATAAGCTGCTCCCGGAAATACTGGACTTGATCTGACTTATTAAAATGTCGAAAACGTATGATTTTTCTTAGTCTTCTTCGTGTTACGTATCCCATTCCATCTTTCAAAGCAAAAGTTGTTTCATTGCTCTCTATTGAATCATCTGTAATTAAAAACAATCAGCTTGAGCATAAATGCATGTACAAATATAAATAAGTATGTGATACGTAATACAATTATTTCCAGTTACCATCTTCTTCATGCACAAAGTCAATTTCTTCTTGTTCATCTTCGCTTTCCAAAATCGTTGATTTCTTCCCAGGTTTGCCTTTCCGGTACTGATAGAGAGATGCAAAATCTGCCAAACATACATTTTTCATTGAATCGGGCCGCTTTACGTAGTAATCCAGTAACCCTTTTTGGCAAACATCCTCACTCTCATCGGGTAGTTCATCGAGTTCTTTCTTGCTTCGTAAAATCCCCACGCGTTTTTCTGGCTCAGCAGTGTTGATATAAATATGACCTCTACTAGAAAATGTTAAAGGCAAGCCTAGGAGGTACGCAACTGCTTCCTGTGCTGACATTTCCGTCCTAGTCATTAAAATCTGTGCAAACCGCTTCAAGCACTCCACCGCTGATTTATTTCCATTTTTGGCATCACGCATGATCGCCTTCAAGAGTTTTGACACACCTGGATCCGATTTTACTATGTAACTTGCGCAATATTTTGCACAAGCGTACGCGTCCAACACGAATTGTATATCCATGTTTGCCCTCCATGCAAGCAGAATTCTTTTGTTATAGTTGTTGACATAAATGTCACATGTTCTCCGCTTAAGAAACACTGAATCTCTTTCAATAGTTGAACGAACAGCTGCATAATAAGTTTCCTCGTCAACGTCGATTTGTTCCAAAAATTCGGGAAAAGGAATATCATCCTTAAACTTTCTGCCGAATTGAATCAATTTTGACTGAATTTTCTTGTAAACTTGTGACAAGCGTTCTTTTTCTCTATTACTGGTATCTTCTGGCAGGGGCTTCAATATAACGGTCTCTGGCATTGGTGGCCTAGGGAAATTGAATCGGCAGGCAGTTTTGTTTTTTCCTTTCTTGCAGGTGTCTGAATGGTTATGGATTTGGACCTTAATTAGTTCACTCATTTCCCCTTCTTCGTCCCGTTTGCATGTGATGTATTTATCGATAAAGTCGATAACTTCTTGCTGAGACTCAAGGCAATCTAAAATAAAAACAAATAAAATACGCTTTTTAAACTTTTAATACACCACAAAATATTTCAAATAATTGATTGCCAACACAATTTGTGGAACAAAAATGTGATACGTAATATAAAAAAAATTAAACATACCTGGATCATATTCAGGGGCATCAGGAATCCAGTATAGTCCGTGTGAATGTGGTGATCCCCTCATTTGAAACTCAACTCTACTATAATAATCGCCAACACGATGTGGTTCAAACACTCCGGTTTCTTTCTTAAACAGCTGATTCAACAGCGCCTTGTACTTGTTGTCAAAATGTCGCATGCAAGTTACCGGGTCGGATGATATTAATCTGGATTTTTCTTCTCGGGATAGATTGGCCGCTTCAGCTGGAGTTATGTCCTTATTCCGTAGAACTTTAGTAAGAATGACTAGAAGCTCGTTCCATTTCGTCTCCGCAGCAGATAAAGTGACGAATAAAGTGCTCCGTCCAAGTTGACGAACTTTAGCAACTAATCGCTTTTGTTGACCTTGCCAGTAAGCTGGCGTTGATCTAACTTGACTATACACTGAGTATCCGTCATTATTCGCAATAATGTTAGAGACTCCCTCCTTGTTCCTTACGTCTCCTGCTCTTACGCGTCCAGTTGTTGTTCCCTTCCTGGTTTGTCGCAGGCAAATGCTATACGCATTCCTTAGTTTCTCGTTGCAGGATTTCCTATAACTATACAAAACCTTCTCTGGTTTTGCCGCTCTTCTGTCATAACGCCTAAGTTCCGATTTGGCAATATCCGTGTAGGTGAGTTTGCGACCTGGCAATCGCTCAGCTGGTGTTGGCTCTTCTTCACCGCAATAGACTGTTGGAAATGACAATCTCTCTGCATCCGGATCATGACACAAAGGAATTGGAATACGTCCTTCTCCAGGCGCTACGGGTATTCCTTTGTCACTAAAATCTTCATTAAAAACAAGAGTTTCTTGTATTGGCGGATTGTCTTCTTGTTCAACTTCTGTGTCTTCATCATCATCATCTGTTGAGTTCAATCAAAGTTTCTGATTTCAATAATGCTCATCATTACTCATTTAAATAATTTTATATATTACGCATCACAATCACCTTCACCGGTAACATTATCGTTAGACACAGGATTCACTTCATCAGTCGGATCCGCAATAAAGTCAACGTAGTCTGTATCAGCAAAAATTAACAGTAAGGAAAGCAGAAAGTTATTATGAAATAAGTGAAAGTTCATCATAAAATTTATATTTTGCGTTGCGTATCAAGAAAACGTACCACTTTGAAATGTATCCCAGTTTTCCGTCATTACAACATTGTGCTTTTTGTAAAGAGGTTTATCCAGCAGGACTTTGGTAGCACGAAGTACCTTTGCAGGTGATATTTTGTCAAGCAGGTATGTATTTTTATCACTCTGTCGTCTTCGCAAAGCCACTTGGACAACTCCAGCTTCATTGAATCTCCGAGGAAGGGAGTTAACGCACAAGTCCATGTTGTTCTCAACGTTTACGATGTTACCTCGTATGGCCCATTGTCTATCGTAACCTTTCAGACAAATTATCATGAACGGTAGTCGGAGTGACACTAGCCTTTCCTCCAAACGATTGAGGTTCTAGAAGTATGTAAAAGCAAGTATTATTAAATTATCGGTCTTAATTATATATATTACGTATCACAATAATTATTACCTGTAATTCATTTGGGATTGGAGGGAAGTCCAATCCATTACTTAAACACACTCGTGGAACCTTTTTAGTCTTCCGTATGTTTTCGTGACACGTAATACACAGGCGGTGTTGTGATTGCTGTACATGAAGCACCTGATTAATCACCATATCCGTGCAACCCCATTTCAATAGTTTTTCTCGGTTAGCTGGCCTTGTGGATTTAAAATAAAACAATCCTCCGCAGCAGGAGCATATATACACTGGACCTTGACTTACAAGCGAGTTAAAAATTGCCAAGTTCTTTTCGAAAGAGTCATACATGCTGCATTTTCGCTTTGGTGCCGTGTCATCTGCATCATCAAACTCCAGCCTTCTCCGTCCGGTTTCTTGTTCCTGATTGTTTTGCCTACGAGCTATTTGGTTCTGCTGAAATACCGGAGTATCACTAAGACCCATGATCCTTGCTGTTCGCTCCTCGTTTTCTTCTTGTCGGACTTCTGGATGCTCCTGCCTTTCTATACGGTGTGCATTCCGTCTGCGTTCCAGGTCCTGCTGATGAAAATCCGGATTTAATCTGGCAGATTCCATTCTTAGTGCTCTATCTTGATTTTCTTCATAGCTGACTTCTGGATGCTCTTGCCTTGCCACTCGATGTGCATTTCGTCTGCGTTCCAAGTCCTGCTGATAGAACACTGGATCTAATCTAGCCGCTTCCATTCTTAGTGCTCTATCTTGATTTTCTTCATAGCTGACTTCTGGGTGCTCCTGCCTTGCCACTCGATGTGCATTTCGTCTGCGTTCCAAGTCGTGCTGATAGAACTCTGGATTTTGCCTTGCAGCTTCCATTCTTAGTGCTCTATCTTGATTTCCTTCTACACGCACTTCTGGATGTTCCTGTCTAGCCACCCGGTGAGCATTCCTTCTGCGTTCCAAGTCCTGCTGATAGAACACTGGATCTAATCTGGCCGCTTCCATTCTTAGTGCTCTATCTTGATTTTCTTCACAGCTGACTTCTGGGTGCTCCTGCCTTGCCACCCGGTGGGCAGTCCTTCTTCGTTCCAGGTCCTGCTGATAGAACTCTGGATTTTGCCTTGCAGCTTCCATTCTTAGTGCTCTATCTTGATTTTCTTCTACACGCACTTCTGGATGTTCCTGTCTAGCCACCCGGTGAGCATTTCTTCTGCGTTCCAAGTCTTGCTGATAGAACACTGGATCTAATCTGGCTGCTTCCATTCTTAGTGCTCTACCTTGATTTTCTTCTACACGCACTTCTGGATGTTCCTGTCTAGCAACCCGGTGAGCATTACGGCTGCGTTCCAAGTCCTGCTGATAAAATTGCGGATTTTTCCTCGAGGCGGCCAACTTTTCCGCACGTTCTGCATTTTCCTGTTGTCTTACGGAGTCATTTTGTCGGTCAAGTTGGCGTTGATCTCGTCTGTGAGCCTTATCTTCTTCATATTTTTCACTCTCTCGATACTTACGATACCTTTCTTTGCTCTCCTTTGACTTCTGAGCTTCGCTTTTCTTTTTTGTTCTTGGCATTTTTAATAAACCGTAAATTGATACGCAACACAATTAAGATTATTTATGCCCGCAAGAATAACTTTAAATTGGGATACGTAAAATATTGCAACTGCAAGTTCTTCTCAACACTTTACAAGCGATGTTGAACATCATGCTGGCTATAGAGTTCTGCTAGAAAGCAAAAGCCACATGGTCAATTTTATATACCGCGCCTTGCATGGGCATGTTTTTTTCTATGAATCATTGAGTAATCAACGAACTGAACACTCCATCTACTTCTGCGTTTGTACTTGTAAATATGCAAGCCAAGAAACGCGATAGAAGCTAATTGTGGCGCGATTAATAGTGCTATGTGAGGAAAGTATGTATTGCGTATCAAAAATGCAAAACGAACGACCAAAAAGTTTTAACTCTTCATTGATATTATATTAGGAATTCTATATTTTATATTAAGAATCGACCAGATTCCTCACAATTTCCCATTCCCGCTGTCCGGCCTTATGCGTTTTTCTCTGAAACTGCTAATCCGATTTACACCTAATCAGGTAAACAGACTCTAGTGGACATCGGAGAGAACCCTATTTCAGGTCAATGGGTCAACTCCAAAGGTCAGAGGTCACCAACGGGCCAACAATTTTACATAAGATCTATATCATGCGGCACATGAATTTAGGTCCATTTTTGACCAGGATTACGAATCCACAGTCCGTTTGTTAAAATTCAGATTGTAAGGTCCTGAAAACAGGGCCTTAATGTACAATTCTGCAAATTTAATGGATCTATACTGTGTAGCACATGATTTTAGGTCCATTTATGACAAGGATTACAAATCTGCAGTTTGTTTGTTAAAATTTAACTTTAAAGGTCCTGAAATCAGGGCCTTAATTTTCAAATCTGCAAATTTAATGGATCTATGCTGTGCGGCACATGATTTTAGGTCCATTTTTGACCAGGATTACAAATATGATGGCCATTTGTTAATATTTAACTATTTAGGCCCTGATTTTGGGCCTAAATTATTAAATATTCCAAACAAGATTACGAATATGATGTCAATTTGTTAAAATTTAACTTTGTTTGCGTTTGTCAACCCTCTTCGATTCTTAATTATGTCCATTTGCCAATGGTTTATTTTGGTTCGAAAATTCTAATATCATGCATGTAGTTTATAGTTTATTTTTGTTGTATTTCCTAATTTAAAATGCGATGTGTGCTATGACAGCCCCCTATAGTCTATCACTAGTATCACTAGTAATAGACACGTCAATTTAATGATGATGAAATGAATATTTGTGTAACTTAGCACATGATAATATGGTAGTATTTCCGGCCATAATTGAAATATTAATGATACGATGAGGTCAATGTTGATTGAAAGGAAGAAAGAAGAACAAGAAATCTTTTACGTAACAACGTTTTTTTATTCTTTTTTATTTTTTCTCTGGAATGAATAGCATTTTAGTTCATTTACAAAATTGGGTAACTTCTAAAACCATGAGCGGTAATCAAATTGGATATAATATAGAAATTATTTATCTATGCTTTAAACACTAAACTTTTTACTTAACGTAGTTTAAATCAATACTACCAACTTGATCAGAGTAATACACACAAAGCAATCATAAATTGTGACAACATACTTTCAATTCGTTTGTGGCATAGTTAAAATACACACAAATTAATTTTGCCGTTGTTTTAACGTTATACGCGCACAGCTTACCATTTGAACAATATTAGTGTACTGTATTGATATTAACTGTATCTTATGTGTTTGCATAATTGACATATATTAAGTACTTGTACGATGTTATTGAAAGTTGACACTACATAAAGTCATGAATCTTTCAATTTAATTACCACAATAAACGAGACGTAATGACAATGTGCGGAGTTTTTCGGAACTGAGTACAATAAAGTCATGAATGAGCGATAGGAACATACTGTGCGTGTCCACAAAGCTTCTAGATTTTACTGCAGCGACTAGAGTTATTAAGTAACCCCCTCCCCCAAGTAAAATACTTTTGTTTTTATGTTTTTCCATATTTTTTGTCAAACTCTCCATTGCGTACATCCGTTATAAATGGAAAATTCTTATTTCCGGCAAAGAAGAAGCTAATACAATATTCTACAGACGTATTTTTGTACCTTAATAGTTTAAATGTTTCTAATGTTCTGATAATCTGGTATTAGGAACATGGACGAATTCTGATTTTAAAAATTACTGGTAGTTTAGCTAATTTTACTGTTCTTGGACTTTCGATTGCCTTTTAAAACTTCAGGCAAAGTGTTTAAAAAGGAAGCATAATAGATTCACAAGCTTTATAGATATATGAAGGAAAGACGCGTTCTATTCAGCAAGTAAAACCAAAACAGGAAAAGGTAAACTTAAACACACATATTCATATGACCAATCAAGTGTGAAGTAGATATTATGAGATCGTTAAATTGTAAAACATGTTTTCATTACTCACAGCACCTACATTCAAAAACCTAGAATATGCCGCAACCTGAGATGGAAAGATCACGAAAAGTAGCGCATAGTATTATTGCTAATAATTTTTTGTTCGCACGCAATTTAACTCTGCTGACGTATTCCAAAATTGTTCAAATTCTTTATACAAACAATGCGTCGTGAGAAATCTAGAAAATATTTTCATTATCAGTTTTTTCAATTGATAATAAAAGCAAAGAGCAAGTTCAGTAGTCCTCACACGAAATGGCATTATAGCCAAACCTGTAAAACAAGCATTTAAAAGTTTAAAACAGCGTATGTAAATGCACAAAATAAACTATTCATTTGGCAATTTCACACCGCTTTGATATCAACATATTAATTATGCATCAATTAATTAATTCTCGGACTCATTAATAAAAACCGTCAGCAGGGAAGAAATTGGCGCAAAGTAATTATGCAATTTCAGATTCAAACTAATAGAATAAAGTATTTTATGCAACATAATGTTTTTAGCTGTTAGACGCTCGTGTTTTTGTTGTCGTATCGTTTGTTATAAAGCTATTGGTTCTACTTAATATATAAATATAACTTGGTATAAACTAGCCACACAGTTGACATTAACCTCCTACATGCATGGCCATAGCATTTCTTAAATAGTATGATAAACTAGAATATTATAGCTTTTCACAGTTAGCAGGTACAGGAAAAACCGTTTTGTCGATTTCAAGAGAAGGTTTTATCTTAAATAAAAACGGTTCCTTCCGTTCATCTACCAAGTTCTTACCTATTTTTACACGCACATAAGCGGGACTCGATGGCAGTTTTTTGCAGTACATTTTATGCGTCATATTTCTGTCTCATTAGTAAGCTACACACATTTACCCAGTTACCTCATTCTGGATGATGATTAAAGCTATTCAACAACAACTATTTGGGGCCAATAATAGAAATGTCACCTTCGACACCCTATGAATAAGAAGGCGTGGAGGCGAGTACTTGTAATATAATGTAAAGCTTTCAGACGTCAATTGTAAATTAAGTACAGATTACCATAACAATAATCATACTCATATTATTAATCCAAAAAACACAACTAAGCCATCCTCCCTCAAGATCATCATAAATTCATTCTAGTCTATATATTTTAAAAGTGCTCCATCACAATTCTAATTTAAAATATCGTGTAGTCGAAAGCATTATTAACTTACTAATACTATTATTACCACACACTAACACTTTAACTAATTATGTAACTGTCTTTTAATAAAGATACTCGTGCAATAATATTATTTTTAGTAATTTATATTTTGAAACGGAACAGAAAAAGGTTAGAAATTGGTTGATGATTACTAATATTTGTAGCATTAACTAGTCTGCCTTCTTTCTTATTACTGAAGACGACTGCTTGAGATACGAGTTGTAGAAGAAGTTGGCAAATAGAACAAAGTACGAGGCGTACATTGTCAATGCCAATTGTATTACCTCGTTGCTTCGAACGCAATCCATTCCATTCCCTGAAATTAAAAAAATATATATTTATGCATTTTATGGCAACATTGAACATGCACCATGTATATGAGAAATGTTGTTTGTGTAATGTACGTGAGTTGACAAAAATTAGAGATTATAAGCCACATTTATCAACTGATATTTTGTTTCATTACTTTTTATCCACATTGAGTATATGTTGATGTAAACTCCAACAACCATTTGGCTCAGTTGCAAAACGGTGACTAGCATTGCCCAGTTCCTGGGTACACGAATCTTCATAGCCTGAAATAAATAATTTGAAATTACATGACGAAATGTATCATGATGAAAAAGAATGCCATTTAAATATGAATAAGCTAAATTCAAAATTAGCAGAGGAGCATGTTTTAGCATTCAGTACAACTACAGCATGCCTTTAAAAGTTGTATTAAATTACACTTTTAATTGAAGCGGTTCGTCTAACTGAATTAATCATTTCAAAATAAAATATGCGGTTTTGTTAACAAGTGACAAATTCCTAAAATAGCCTAAATCTACTCAATCTCAATCTACTTCATTAGGGGATAAAGGTCTAAAAACCTTTTTGGAGAAACAAAATAATTGTGCACTAATGAAACTGGAAACGTTAAAAAAACTAAATTATTACCTTTAGTGAGTAGTATGAATACATAAGGAAATGCACAAAAAGATTCATGGTCATAAACCACCGGAGCGACGGCTCATAGTCTTCTGCAATTAATTAATTATTAATTAATTATTAACAATTATTATAAATTTAAGACGAAGCTATATCATTTAGAATTCTCTGTACTTACCGTACGTTACCCATGTGTATATAAATACGGTAACATGATGATACCTGAAATAAATAAATATATCATGATTAAATTTTGACATTTTTACGAATTCCAAATATTCATGTTACAAAATTTCCTAAATTTTTGTAGAATTTTGCATATATTTATGCGATTGAAATATTATTGGCACGTAAAAATCGGTTTTAGCAATTTATAATTTTAGGTTTTATAAAAATTCATAAAAAAATCCATACATTTTAATGAAAAAATTGCACTTTTTAATTACTGATTATCACGCTTTTTTGCAAAAATTTCAAAAATGTATGTATACACTCTCCACACAAAATTTAATGCTAATTCCAAATCTGTCTTTAGATTTTCTCAGTCTTGTATGATACTTGAGTAATTTGCGTTTTAATGTACTTAACATTTTGGGGTACTGTGATACTAGCGCAGCTGCAGGTTTCACGTGTTTACTATGCTCCAGCTAATAAATAATTTCTTGTGATTTGTAAACTAAACAATAACTTAGTATAGGTCTGGAACATTCATGGTCACTGTAAATCATTTATAAAGTTTCAAATTTCCTAAATAAATTCCAAAGTTTTTGAACTATTAGTACTCCACAATTTCCCTGACAGTCAAGTAGAAACAAGTTTCCAAGTGAATTGCTCAGCTGAACGTGTGTTTCTGAGTTCATTGAAGGATAAGGGTACGTAGTACGTACTAACACGTCATAGTTTCCCTTGACAATGCCCAACAAAAGCCAAATTTCCTGAATTTAACTGCTCATTAAACTAAATACAGCGTATGCACATCAATTAAGCAAACACAATTTCAATCCAAACCATAATGCGTTTCTAATTTCACAATTTTAAAAATGTCCTAAATTTTTGCAATTGAAATATTATTGGCACGTAGAAATCGGTTTCATCTATTTATTTTAAATTTAATTACACCTATATATTTTTCTGAATATTCAACCTCCACGCCACTACATAATTTTCATACACGAGCATGTATTTATATTTCCTTTCTATTTTGACTCTGGCTACTTGGTAATGCATCACTGTGACTTAATAGTGTACTTTGAAGTCGTATTGCGAGTGTTCTTCAGAAAATTGAAATTGATTTTTTGAAAATACGGGAGAAGAGGAAAGCAAAGAGAGTGGGCGGTTTTTTGTGGAAAGGCACTACAATGGCAAATAGTAAGAAAGCAACGTGTCCACAATCTGGAAATGGAGATTTAAGACCTACGGCACAGGAAGCGAATTCAGAAGAAGCGAAATTGCAGTACCTGTGTGCAAAATGCCCGAAAACGTTTTCAAACCGAATCGACATGAAGCATCATGTAACTAGCGACCATGGACTGTACTTTTCTGAAGAAGCTAATAGTAAGTTCTATCAACAAATTTGACATTTATTCATAACTGTTAAAATTGCAACTTGACTCTTTTCCTTTTCTAGCATCTCTTATGAATGCAGCGATGAACGCCCTCACCGTTCGTTCAGGTGGCCCGATAAAGGAATGGTTTGGAGTGAAAGAAGACAAGGCTTGCTACCTTTGTTTGTCTCGTTACTTTGATCCCGCAGTTGCTAGATACCATATTGAGCTCTGCGAGGATAGATTGGGATTAGAACCCAGGAAGGAGGAAATTCCAAGTGTTCAAGATAATGTACTGCAAAAACTTTGAAAGCTAAACCACTCACGCGTAAGTTGTTCATTCATTAACAATTCTATTGATCCCGTTACAGGTTTAATTATCGGACCAGCCAACTGAATTTTCCTCAACGCCTCTATCTAATAATCTATAATATTTGATAATGTATCTAATCGAATCTCTGTTATATTCCGGGGAAACTCTCCATATATCACAATCATGTATATTTTTTGTCTTTTTGTCCATGATGTACATAAATTTTTATGATTATAAAACTTGATGCGTGTAGTAGATTAAATGAAAATGTTTTTAAAAACGTAAAAAAGGTTGAACTTCACACTAAATTCGTATTTTTTGTACTGTTTGTACTAGACTTATTAAGCTCATAGTTCATGATACCTGGAAAAAGACGAAATGTACGTATGGTGTATGCCACAAATGTGTATTTGAATACTACAACAATTTGATACCGCAAAGTAAACATTAGTACTACTGGAGTAACTAGATACTTACGTACACTCCGAAATAGCAAAATATTGTTTATTATTTTTATAGAATATTCCTCAATTGGCATTAAGCGCCACAATAATGAAGGCAAAATTTAGCTTTAATTTGTACCATGTTCAGTACAGATTATCATATCAAATGTCATGCCTTTTGCCTAAGCCATAAACATAAAGCATTATGGAATTAATGGATTTCTATGGACATGATGGCAGGATAAAGACACCTAATACTACTGCGCGTGCCCGTTATGACGCAGGGTTGTATGTATAAAAATAGCAAGGTAATTCCAGAAACGGTAAATATAGACTTATCGTTTTTGCTGCATCCGTTTACATTTCTCATACCAAGTAATTAGTGATATGAAAAGCAGCAACGCGGCTTAATGCAGCGGTGGCGCGTACGTATTGCATTACATAACCATAAAACGTTGGAAGGTTTATGTACACTACAGTAGTCGTCCATTTCCTTTATCAGCCATAATGGAAGAATAAGCTTTGCAAAATGCCGGATTAGATTAGCATTCATTGCAACAATAATGGTAGTAATAAGCCACGTCATCCTACTTTGATGTTTTGTAATCCGGTGACTATGCTCTATATTCCAAAGATGCGCTGCTCTAGTGTTTACGTGTATGGCTAATTCAAATTCTTGCCAGCATTCGTATTGCTTGCGACGTCAAAAATATATGCTTTTGTTCAATTGTTCATCATGCAAATCGTGAGAGTCAAGTGAAAGAATTTTATGCATAGCAGCTTATAAATATCTTTAGCAATCGCATTCCTAAAACTCTCATTTGAATTTCCACTCTGCTTCCAAGAATGAGACTACTAGTAAGAGATGAGACTTGTTTCTTGTCACTTAATTGTGCATAGTTCCTTAATAGAATGATGATAATTTTTGGGTTTACGGAATACAAAAATGGTTTGCAGTCATTAGTCATTATACAGAGTTCAAAAATACGCGATTCGTTTTTATGATCATGATTAGCAAGTTTAGGTATTTGAGTTTATGTGCACGTGCAGCATATTAATTTGAAAAAGAAATCGTGAACCGCATGACCGAGCTGCTGTTGTGAATGGTTTACTCAATATTGAATTTTAATTTCAATTAAGTTGCACAAACCCTTTGAACCTAAAAACTAATGACATCCTGCATTCTTAAACATTTATGATTGATTTATTCATGTAGCTCTCATTTATTACAAATGAAGATTTTTACTGTTAATGAACGAAAAGTAAATTGTCAATAAAGTTTTCAGTTAAGTCCGTGCATTACTATCATATGTAAAATTGGCAGTCCCTACCAACACTTGAATCTGGATTTTGAGAGAATAAGCAATGAAACTGAGAAATTTATCCAATGTAATGTTGTTCATTTGTGTTTTAATTATGCATAGCTTATGCTTTACTTAAAAAAGTAAAAATTGTTAAATTACTACCCATTATTCTGTTTACAAACCTGCGACTATTCATATCAATAAGTTTTTACTACACTGCTACATAGACTTGCATTTACTCCAGAATTCTGGATTTTTCAACGCGTGTGTATGCTTCATGGCTTTTCTTGATTAAAGAAAATGAAAACCAATTAACTGAGTCTTTTGCATTGAAATGATTTCCGTCTTAAAGTTTTCTTTAAAATCATTGTAAAAAGCATGTACGCAAACAACCAACGACAGAAAATTCAAATCTAAGTAGGCAAGTAGGGTTTATAACAAGTATATGACTCATGACGCAATTTGGCTCTTTTGAGCAACAACATATTGTAAAAAAATATGTCATTTATTATTGATATGATACGTTTATATAAATTGAATGTCTTCGTTTTGTATGCATGAGCATCGAAACCTACATAAGAAAACATCAGTCAATTTTAAAAAGAAATCCAGGAATTCTTTGTCCGCTGTTTTCAGAACAGTACAAAGTCAGCAGTTTTGCATGTGAAGTGTGTTCATCAAACCTAAGTCGAAACGGGAAAGAAATAGATGGCTAACTGTGTTTACCACACGAGTCGAGTTCTTGCTTTTTTATCATATTTCTTCATGAAATATAGAATCCTTATAATGCCCATACATTATACTCCTAAACTTCACTTTCAATTTTTCCATAATGTATTTTCCTCTAAAAATATTAACGACAGCTGCCGGCTTTTGGTATCCAAAGCTCTATACCTGCCTTGATACAACTCATGCTTTGAAAAATTAACTAACTAATATGGAAGGTAGCGGAAGGGGAGCCGGTTCACTCCTACTTTTTTTATTTATTCTTTCGTTTAGGTAGCCAACCTAGAGTTTGCAGCAAATGTTCAAGTTCAAAGTTACGAAGAACCACATTGAAAAAGGATATTTCATCAAAACAATGTTCGGAAACGATGCTAAGAGGAACTGTCAACCATACATTGACTTAGAAATCGATGTTGGCTATAATGAAGACGACTTATTAGTACCTTCAAAACAAACGCCATTTCTGATCCCAGCAATTAATTCACAAATTTACGGTGAGTTAGTACAAATTTTACAAAATACAAGTTAGTCTCAGACAGTTTGAAGGGCTTTGCTGATGTTTCATCACAAACAATAAAGAATTATGTAATTTGCGTCCAGCAAATCCCAGTTCTGCAAACTGGTGATAATTTAAAATCTTAATCTAGTAATGATTATTTTAGATATGCTGGATTTTGACTGTATAAAAACATTTACAATATATGGAATAATATACATGCATCTAATCCTTTTTATTACAAATATATTTTCTTTTTAAAATGTGAATAACATAATGTTATTAATAACATGATAATAAATTTTTTCTCAAATGAGTTGAGTTGAGAAGTCACATGCTATAAAAGTACAACATTTGTGTTTCACGGGAAATAATGCAAAATACGCCCTCGTTCCATGGGCCACGATTCTTTTTCAGAGTATCAAATGCTAGTATAAACAGGTAATCTTTGATCCCTTCATGCAATATCATGTCGTCTATTATTGTCTGCAAATGTGTTCCACAATATATATTCATGACGGTGTGGTAGCAAAGACAAACTCATTGTAACTCTTGTGGTAGCATTATGTACTCAGTGGAAGCTTCATAAATATTCAAAAGTATGCCAACTCATATCATTAGTCTGCACAAAGAGACAAGGTTAGCAGCTGGCCAAAATATACACAATTTATTTTGTAAGGATGAATACAACGTTTACAACTCGCGGAAGATTTAGAAGAATTTTACTACCTATACGAGCCTGATGAGAGTACATTATACTTTCAATTTCAACAGTAATTCAACTTGCTCCAGATTGATATTACTTTGCTTTAATAAAGTTTTGTTATCGAACGAGTAAAATGGGATTTCATGAAAAGAATTGACATTATGCATACTTTTATCATTAAAGGAAGGTATATTTATGCTTACCAGTGGAGGAATCTGAGTGGCTGTTTTCTCAACACGATGAACACAGTGTCTCCAAGCTCTACTGATTTGGACATGGTCATGAGGAAGCCCCAACAGGCGGTGGCTGCGTTATGTCCGCGTCTGTAATGTGCATAAAAGTTTTTCAGACAACGTGTATAGTTTGTAAGTTTCTTTGACTACAATCCCATAGTAAATTTCTAATATTACAGTATTAAAGCTAACGGAAATACACTATATTTCAGGGAACAAAAGCCTTTGTGGCACACCAAACAAACAATAACAAATTAAAAGCGTGTCTTAAAATCACTATACTAAGGTTGAGCTTTAGCCATCATTTCCCTATCTATGAGCCCGTGAAAGGTACAAAGGTGGTCATTTTCGGGGCTGTTTGTTATGGGTTAATGATGACAAGCAAAAGTCTTTTATACATTTTGAATGAGAGAGAGATATATATCATGGTGACACCTGAGGTAATGGGGTAATGCGTCCAAAATGGAAAACATGAAGGGATGAGTTGACGCTGACATACAATTATTTTTTATCTATTCTACTGCCTGTCTACGCACATAATAGCAATGTTTACAAATTAGAAGTTTGCCTAAGCTCGTTGTTGACACAGCAGTATTGTGATCTTGCTTACCTCGTACATACAGACGTGTAGAAACCGTAGGGTTGTGAGAGCACATGAAAGAGTTCTGGAGCCGTCCTTAGAAAGCCGATGAGTGAAAAAATGGCCAGAATGATGTTCCAGCTAGTGAGCCATTTGCGTAGGTCATATGCAGGTCTATTTTTCATCCAACTTTGTCCACAATAAATCAAAACGACATATATGGCCGAGGCGTATACACTGAGTTTCCAATTTTTTCCAACCCATTTTCTCAGCGTTGTCAGCTCAATATTTTCCCAGTCATATACAGTCATGTATTCAGGATTTTTAATGGGGTAAACCTCAACAAAATTGTCGCTGTTTCCTGTGATATTCATCTTGACGGTGTCCGAATACTAGGTTTTTCGACTATTGTTTCTACTAGAAATTCTAGTATCGAAAAAGAAACTAGTGTAATCACTGGTCAAGCACGTTTTATTGACAGTCTATATTGGGAACATACAAGAAAAGAAACAACAGAATGAATAAAATATTAAACCAAGTATTTTCTCATTATGTTCAGTTCACAAAGACATATTTTTCTTTAGCTTCGTTTGATCTCTAACAACCAAATGAGGAGAAAACGTTATGATTTTCAGATTCTTAATATGAGGGCTAATCGAAACAAAAAAGTTTGCAACAAACGTATAGCACCATAAGGAAATCTAGACAAGCGGCCTTTGTTCTCACACCTTTGTAGCTTTGCTCACACTACTGTACAGATTTACACATCTTTGCTGTGCCGTGGTGGTTGTCTCACTCGTTGCACCTTCGCACAAGAATAACAACTCGGAAGAAGTTGCACGGGAACATATATACCTCGGTGGTGATGATGAATACTATTTAGAGTTTGAACCATACTAATTTGCAAACAAGGCCTTCTCATGAACGTTGAAGCAGTTTTAATAAGCTTCTGTTTTTTCGCTGCTGCTGGAGCTAACACTCTCTCGCGCACTTGATGAAGCGCTAAGAACTATGCAACTGATTATAGGTTAAAGCTCCAAGTTGTTTTGAGCAAACTGTCAGCGTCCGCATAGGAATACGAATAAGCGTTCATAAAAAATGAATTGCGGTTTGCTAATATACTGCTTTTCATGGCACGAGAGTATTTTTTCGTTGTTTGATGATGGAACAGAAAGAGAACTGTATAATAAATGATACAAGGATATTAAATGATGGCTAGCCCTGCGTGCAATATCACCGAGCCGAACATCCATAATATATCAGACTCACTTTTCGTTTTTATTGGGTAGGACAAGAGGAACGGGCACCAAGTCTGCAGTGTTATTGGCGCTGAAACAAAAAATAATATAAAGAAATGATCTGCTACTATTACGTCGGTTCGGTATGCTTTCCTAAATTGATATTTTGACTCTAGCTGTCTCTTCCTGTTTTAATGTGTGGGGTGTCGAGAGAAGAGAAAGAAATTTTCAGAAACAAAAACTTTTTTATTACCTATTTTCCTATCTCCTGGCTTTAGCTTGCTCACGAAGGTTTCAGTACAACGAATCAAGCCCTTTATGTGGCTCTCGCTAAACTTAAATACTAACACCTGGAGCTTTAAACATAGGGAAGTCTTTTTGCTTGCACGATGAGGAGATGCACGCACAAGAGCACGCATGCATTCCAAACCATATTGCATATTCTTCTTATTACACCTTCCCGTTTGATTAAGCGAGTAGTGGTGGTCCTGCTGAAATATAAGTCCCCCTTCTACTTTTTATTAAGCAGACGAGGTCTATAGACCTCAGTATGCTTTCTGAGATTGCTATTCAAGTCTGTATAAGCCTTCCGTTCTTCCGTTCTTCCGTTCTTCCGTTCTTCCGCCCGTCCGTAGCGCGATTTCCTCCTAGACCAGACCAGATATTCAAAATCTGTTTTCACCATTGGATTCCTGGTCACTAAATCTAGGTACTGAGGTACAAAAAAGTTGCCCCAGACCCCCCTTCCCCCAAATACCCCCCACACCCCCACTAAGGTCAAACAATATTAAATCACAAGTCCGCCTGTATATAGGTAATTGATGCCCCTGAGTTCAAAAATGGCAACCATTTTTCGTTAGCTGTTCACCGTTTGCCGCTAGGGGGCGAAAAGTATCAAAATTCCTAATATCTCCTCAATTCTTCAAGCTAGACAAATGAAACTCAGTCCTTAGGGGTAATTGACTACGCTAATTACTATTTTGATGTCAAAGTCACCCCAGACCACCCTGATCCCCCCGGGGCAGCTCCCCACTATACTTAAACTGCACCATAACACGGTAAAACTCAGTTTTAAGGGGTAATTGAGTCCTCTGGTCAGGATTTTGATGTCAACATAACTCAGACTATTATTATAGTCAAATAAAATTCTCGTCTGCTTTCCTAAGTTTACAAAAGTTTATTCTTATGTGACTTTTTCCATTATATAACACGACATGGTTTTCTACAACCACGCAAGTCAATTCGTACGTGTCTTTTTTCTAACAACTTTGTTTTTATTACTATATTTATTCATTCCTACCTACATTTCCAAATGCGCAGCAGTCCTAAATACAATGCATAATATAATTTATAAGTTCATTTTTATGGCTTTGGCTTATCAACCAGAATGAAAAACTTTAAGAAATTAAAGAGGAATCATAAAATGTCTTTACTGTTGGTTGATATGATACCACATGTCGTTAGCTAGTCTATTATGACTCATCAACATTACAAGTGTAATTAACCGGCAGATTTACTACAAGAAATCGAGATATAAACATACCAATAGCAAAAATCATTAAATGAGTAATGAGGATATTCCGGTAAAGTATTTTTGGCATATATGTATATTTGGAATACATGTAATGAAGTCGAAAAATTCAGGTAGTGCTAGTATAGTAGCATGCACGATATGACAAAAAATGGAGCAGAATGAACGAACACTATATGATATCAGAAATAGGATCAATCATCAATTTTTAAGCTTCCACATATTTGTAGCGTGATGTGATGCAGCTAATCGAGTTTGCACTTGATCGAAATCAACGAACTTCACCATTGAATTTTTAATGACTCATCATTCCTCGTCAATCAACGTGAGCATTAAAGACATTATCATCGTCACCATTACATGACTAAGCTGATGGCGTACTCTACTAAAAGGTACGTATTTACAGTACACAACTTGCTCTTGCATTTCCATTTGTTCGAATTTTCTGTAGTTTCTCGAACAATTTTGTTGTCTGTGGCATGTAGTTGGTTCACTGTCCGTTTCATTCATTTCAAAATAAAAGTGCAAAATAGGTTGGCCTACAATTACAATGTTATACTTGTAAAGGAGTCTAGTATAGAGTGTAGATGCATTCAATTCTAAAGTATCCACACAATATGTTTACTTTACTAAAACAGAATATACATAATTGGAATATTTCTTTAAGTACACGTACACCCAAAAACGTTGGAGCTCTGATTATATGGTTCAGTTGTGGAATATAGTGGAGTTTAATTTAAAAGTTTGACAGCAGCACCACTTTTTATCTAGGTAGTGATTTTGCATAAAATTCAGGGTGTACCCTACAAGCATTTATGTAAACAAAGATGGCATTGTCCTGTTAGTCCTGTACTGGTTTCTTGTAACAGTGTTCATTGACATTAGCGTCTTCCCCATTATGGTAGTATACTAATGTAATGTAAACTTCTTCACAAACAACAAAAATCTGCAATTTGATCACAGCATATCTCACACGCTTTCAGAGGATTACTTGATGTACTCCTTTCCACACTGCTGTGTTGTTGTCGTGTTTGCGATTATGCAATCAGTCACATTTACGAGCACATGGCTTTGAGTCGCCAACACCATATTAATATCGTTGATTGCTTCGTCATCCTCTATATCCGTAGTAAATGACAAAGTTATTTTCAAAAGATTTATACATAATATTATAATATGACGCTCATCACTGTTCCGCAAGAGACAACATTATTACTTGTTCTTTTTGCGATAACAACAGCATCAGTAAAAAGTCTGCCTATGTCAAGTCGAAGGACTGGGGACAAATAAGCCCACCCCACATGAAGTAGTAATCTTTATGTACTGGTGATGTACTGGTGCATACATGCTTTTTTGGTAATTGTACTGCAACAAAGCTCCTAGTTTCGAAGAAAAAATAGGACCATTGACGAGGACAAAATTAATATCTAATCTTTTATTGTGAATGTAAAAGTCAATGCAATACACATGTAGTGCCTTTTGAGGGGATGTATATCACGACTTTCAGGGAGTATTTTTTCTATTACAGAGTTATTCTTTGTCTTACAAGGACAATATCCGCTAATACGTAACTGGGAAACATTTATGGATTGGAGAAGGTACTAGTATATTTTGTTATTTAGGAAATTATTACAAGGTAGTGTAGTGGAGGAGATTCTAATGCCATAATGCGCTTGGCAGTAGTAGTAGTGGTTCCATGGCACATGGGGCACTATAGAGAAGATGCGCAGGGCAGAAAAATAACATCATCCGATTCCAACTTTGTCAATTACATTAAGCTAGCATACCTTGTTGAAAACTCATCAACTATGATAGTCGAAAAACAAGAAAAGTAATGGGTTGTGTGACGGTATCAAAAAGTAAATACAAGCACGTTTTGCGCAAAAGACTGGAAAAAATCAAGACGCATCCATTTTACTGTGTTCTACAGTACAAAATAAAAATAAATTTTCCTCGTAATGATTTGACTTAACGGTATAATCTTTCTTCCTCATACATCATATTGCAGACTCAGACTCGATTCTTATAATATCCTGCCAGTCTTTATAATTACAAATTACTTCTCCTGCAACTGATCATTTATGAAGCTAATATTTTTTACTTTTTGCTCTTGATTTTGGTATAGTCAACAAACATCATGTTACGAGAGTTACTGAACACTTTATATTGTCAGCACTTTACTTTACATGGACAATTGGACAAAATGGTTGTGCTCTGGAATGATTTACCAAACCATACTAAAAATTGTGATAAATTTTCAAAATACCATGGTTGTTTACTAAATAGAGACACCGCTATGTTACCTTTGGCCTGTAATAGTGCGGTAGTAGCTATGTACGGATTTATGCTGAATATTCTATTTGAGTTGAAAGTTTGCACATCTTGCAGTAAATATATGTAATTTTTCATTCTTCTTCCAGCCTATTCAGTTTTTGGAACGGTCTTGTGATGTGATGCTTATATGCTGTTTATTCTAAAGCATGTTTCTATAGCACCGATGTATTGCGGCTTACTCATAATCAATTGTTTCCATCATTTGATTGTCAAAAAATGAGAATGCATCAATGCACAAATAGATTGGCCGATTGTGCTTTCCAAATTGTCAAAAATATAAGAATTTAGAAAAAGTTTATTTTAAAAAACTTTATAATATAATTTAGTTCTTTTATGTGCAATTTTAAAAAAGTATTCCCTTTCCTTTTTATTTTTTGTACGTAAACAAAAAATTAGGCTATGCATTTTATTGAAACCTTTCCCTAATTTTTACTTCCCAATTTTTTGTAGGCTAAGTGAATGGGGAAGATGGTCATTTATATGTTTTGAGCTTCATAGCAAAGCATTTTTTACACAATAAAGGCATGCAAGTGTAAACATTATATAATAACTTTTATGATGAAATGTTCATGTACTTGAATTTGGACATGCATGTAATCTGCAGGCCTTTGCAAATTGTAAACAAGGAGGAAAGTCCCTCTTTGGGTTTTGTACAAGCTATTGAACTACTTACATAGGAAAATAGCCGTAGGTAAAAAGTTGTCAACCTGCTAATAAGTAAGGATGTGATGTTGTTGATTAAAAATTTGTTTTGCTCACTAGCGTACGTTCAACTAAGCTTGCGCGCGCCCATGCTTCTTGTTGGGTTAAGGTCGAACAAAGTGGGATATTTTGCTTGTACATTTTTCTGTTGTGTACAGTTTACTTACTCATACCTACATTTTTTATTGTTAACAGTGTACGTTTTGACCACCAAAACGATATGTATTCATTGCAAAGAACCCAAACTAGCGGAAGTATGTCATTCAATAAATTCGAAAAATTCCTGTCTCTGTCATTGATTTTTTTTCAAAATAAATAGTAAGCACACAAGTAAAAAGACAATGAATTAAGTAATGAAGAAAATGGTTTCAACAATTACACTAGCTTGTTACTAAATTTGAGTTTATGGGAAACTCAATCCTGTACCTAAATTAAGCGTGGGGAATTTTCAAGACAGGTGATAAGCCAATCTTATCAACTAGAAATGAATATTCATTGCAGTGAAACTGGAACATGACCGGCCTAGAACATTTAATGATTAATAAAATATCAATGTTTCCAATAATTCTTGCTTGATTTGTGAATTCTTTGCTCAACTGTTTTGTAACCAGTTCAGTATTCTCGCGTTTTGAAATATTTTACAATGGTTCTAAAGCTATACGGCGTATATTTATCTTCTTCCATCTCCATTTGAATTTTTCGAGGCCAACTTGATCACACATAAAATTCTAATTTGAGTAAAAAACAAGTTTTTAGGAAATAACGCAGATATAAAATCATTTTACCTACTTTTTAAATTTAAATAAATAAAGTATGTAGCAGTATTTTCTAGACAATGTTATCACTTGAATCAGTTCAAGATGTAAAGTTGTTTTGATTTAAACTGAAACTCAACCTTGTTTATTTATCTCTCCAACTTTTTTCACAGAACTCTGGGTACTCGAGAAACGGTCGGGGTTTGGATATGTAATACGTAATACTTTTAAACTTCAGCTTATTAGAATTTACGCTTAAGATTGCACTGATATGAAGTAGTTACGCGTATTATATCATATATATACAATGATAATTTAATAAAATAATTACTAATTTATTACTCTAGGTTTACTTACCCAACTGGTTATCCATCTCAATCATAGGTATGTATTCAAAGTATAGTTCTGATGCGTTTGGACATACCATCATTATTACGATTTTGCTTTTTATTGCATATCAGTACCAAGCACATAATTACAGAGAATTTTGAGTAAATACCAATTTCGAGTTTAGCATAGAAATTATAAGGCACTATAACTATAAACAATATTATATACTTTAAACTTAAATTTGATTTGATTAGATCACAGCACAAATTAACAGAATAAACTTTTCAGTTACAGCAATGCCGTAGAATTGGGATTGATGTCGTAGCGGAAAGAGTTTCCAGTAAGTAAGTAAGTATTACGGCATGTTTAATTCTTGAACCTAAAATTTAAAAAGGGTATGCTCTATAAAAAATCTGATTTTTTTTCACGTAATCAACATATCAATATCAAACAAATCAATATGCACGTAATATGGAACGGTTTTTCATACTACACTGTTCACCTCGAGAAAACGAGAAAATGGTCTAGAGAAGAATGGTTAAATATCTTGTGACCCAAAAAATAAATATAAAATGAGTTTTGAAAGTTTCTCTGCTTCCCACTACGCCCAAAACCTCCAAGCCAGCTGACAATGGATCCGGTAGGGAAGCGGATCTAAAAAAATCGGGACTTTCTCTACACATTCAGAGTGCTTTGAAAACTCCCTATTGCATTCACTTACTCACAAGGTATAATTACACACATAGAGATTGGGTAAGATATATATGTATATGTCTAGAAATACCTAAAACATAATATCCTTATAGCAAATATAAACTGCGGGCAAACATATATATCCACGGGACATAGAACACGTATAATTTTTTTTACTAGGGATTCAGTCCGAGAAATGCCAAATGTAACGGTACGTGCTGTCTTACCCAAAGCAGTGCTTGGATATACATAATAATGTAATGGATATATACATATGAACGTGTGTGTGTCAAGTATAGAAAGAATGTAGACGGAAACCCCTTTCTTGTTTGCTTTGTCTGGAAAGTAGAAGGCTGTTAGGTTGACGATTCATAATAATAAACCTTCTGTCTGGTCTAGTCGTAGTCTCAAACTGATATAAACTTGTCGACGCAGCAGATCAAACACA
This sequence comes from Entomobrya proxima, assembly GCA_029691765.1. Lineage (NCBI taxonomy): Eukaryota > Metazoa > Arthropoda > Collembola > Entomobryomorpha > Entomobryidae > Entomobrya > Entomobrya proxima. The sequence continues at coordinate 9,506,611 of CM056170.1, read as the reverse complement.
TACGGTTTCCCAACATACATATAATTTTTCGTGTCCCCGCACAATTTGGAATCCTCCTATTTTAAACATTCTCATATTACACAGGAATGGCGTGTTATTTTGTTTTCGTAGGGAGGAACAAATGAAAAGAAAATGAGCACACGCTTTTCCCTTTTCAAAGTGCTTTCTCGGTAAAATGTCGTAAAATATCATATACATATCCTAGGTATGTATTCTTGCTAATATATTAATTACTTCTTTTGAGTAACAAGCCTTTTATTTTTGAGACATCATTGATTTCCGTTAGCTGAACAACTATATACACTCAAACACAAAATCTGGCATTTCCAGAAATCTTGCAATGCATGTTGTTGACATCCAGCGCAATGTTCAATCGAAATTAGGTCTCTGGCATTTATGCTCGCATGTCACAATGAAAATAGAAATAACATATTTTCACTCTGAAAACTAGAAAATCATGCAAGAGAAAGAATGACAAAGCTGATGTTTCTAACGTGAACTTGCTATGCATTATCCGCAACTTATCTTTATATAAATGTACATGTAATGGATACTACCATGGAAATGTTCCTCTTCCTAGCAAAAAGGAAGAATCCATTAACACTTTTGTTCCAGAGTCTCAGCACCTATAGTTTGGCGTCTAAAGTAAATTTACTGTCCGTTCGTCTGACATGCATGTGCATGCGTTACTTTTGATGATTCTGTTTCAAACGTTAATTCGACACAGCTCAGGAATATGAACATTGTAAAATTTGCTGGACACTGGCTTGTAGAATTAAAAAAATGCAATTGTAGAGAAAGTTGCAAGCGTTCAGGGTTTCTGTGAGCTGCTGGTTTTGATAGCGATACTTGCTTCCTTCGTTTATGCGCCAACTTGGCTTTTTAGCTGCTTCAGTCTTGACTGGCTTACGTTTACTGGTAAAATGAAAGTTCTTTCTATATACTCTTCCGTTAAATACTTTTAAATATGATAGTAAAAAACAGACTGCTCCATTGTACCGATTTCTGATGTTTCTTCTGTGAGTTTTATAACTGCTATATAAGTTTCGTAGTTTTCATGGAAAATGAATTCTAGGTGCGTGACTGTGGGTGATTTTTGTTCATTCAGTCTTCGAATATAAAATTCACTGGAAATGGTCACAACTTGTGACTCAGAAGCAAAAAGAATTAGTAGTTACAAAGTTTCAAAGAGGATAGAAGTAGATTCTTTCAAAATTTAAATTTTGTTACATTGTTATGTACTTATGTTATGTTAATAATTCACATAATTCACATATTTGCATAGTTTCCGAAACTTGAAGTGTTTCAGGGATTTTGCACTAGACCTAATCCGTTGGTTGCAAATTTCTTCCAACATCAGGCAAATTCTCCACTATATAAAATGATGATATGGTGTTAACTAGTCGCCGATTTAGTTATAATTTCAATTTTCACAAATGATATGATATAAACTTTTGAATTAGATCAAAATGTATGGGACCCGGACCCTGATATTGTCAAAAGCTGGATCCAAGAAGCGTGTATTTATAATACACATCCATGGTCACCCCTGGCTTCTTGGCTTCATCACTGTTTGATTACTTGAAGCCTCATCTGAATTATTAGGTTTCTTTCCAGAAGTGTCAACGCAATACGCTAATATGCAACGGATGCTTTTCCTGATTTATCAATTACTGTAATGGTACAATGAACTCGCCGCTATAGAATATCTTAAATAAGGGTAATAAAAAATGCTTAATATACTAAGAGAGAAAATTATGTCCGGGGTTTTCGGAATATTAATAGTTCATACCATGAAAGATATCTTCCATGGTTCATACATCATATGGATAAAAAAATATTATTTAATTTTCTCGCTTTGCCATTTAAGATCATAATTCGAATTAATTTTTTATTCAAATATTATTGTTATTTACATTTAGAAACTATAGACTATAGGAAATGGGTAAAACGGTTAAACCATCATAACTTGAGAAATGTGCCTTTATTTTCATTCAGACAACTTTCGTATTTTGTTGACATATATTTTCCTTTCCCTCCCGTCAAGTCCATTATATAAAAGTACTTTTAGACCTAGGATTGTATATCAGTAAGTGAAGAGATATGACTCACAATCTGAATGTCAGAGATTCTACCTGTACATATTGTCCTAATTCAGATTTCACTTTCAAGCATTTCATAAAGAAAAGGAAAGGGTTAAGGAAAAGGTTACAGTGTAAAAATAGAACAAAATTATATCTGACAAAGAAGAATGCGTGTATAAATGAGAAATAGCTTCACCCATAAGAGATTGCATCTTAAAGAAAGTGAAATGATAACACGTAGCGATATTAAAGTGTTTAATTGTGAGCCCTGGTGCATTTTGGAAAGCTAAATACACCAACTGAAAGTGCTCTAGTCCTTGAACACACTTGAGTAATGTAAGTTGATGCAACAATAATACAAATGAAAGCAAAATTAAATGGAATAATTACATTGCACAGAGTTCAAGATCTAAAAATGAAAAAATACGGCACATCACGCTTTGTTTTCCAAAGTGTTGAAAATAAAAGCATTTTCCTTTTGTTTTCATGTGCAGTTGCTGGAATTGCTTTAGATGGTAGTTTTGAATATCAAAGAATAATTCGTCATACAACATGTTTTATTGAAATATAATATTATAATTATCAATTTATTAGTTAAATCAAATATTACATAATGGATAACAATGCAACGATCTGGTCACCAGTAACACGTTAGTACTGGGGTAGTTTATATAATGTTTTATGATATAACAGACTTATTCATCGCAACTTTAATGTTTTCTACGCATTTTAAAACAAAATAAAGTAACGGTAAACCACGAGGATGAAAGGCACCGACAGATCTCCACATCTTATTTACATCTTTAACAGTAATGTCAATCGTACAAAATTAATATCTTAACAACAAATCATAATCTTTTTTGTTTGCTTCTTTTACGTCAACTTGGAATAACTTGTAACAATTGTTCTTATTCCTCTCATGCTTATTCAATTCTAACAATAAAATTATTTTTATGTAACAACAAACTCTAACCTAAATATATCTAGGTAGATGTTTATACATTTACTCGTAGAGTAGGACACTAAATATATTGATCTAATATTGCAATAATGATAATATTTGATATTTTTAATATAATTATGACATAGTTGATAATAGGACACATAACACGAGTTATAAAAATGGTACAAGGTCAAATTCCTATTTTAAAATTGTACGTCAAAGAATTGTATTTTTCGGATACAATTTCTTTCTTGGCCATGAAATAAAGTCCTGCTATTATATCCTCCACAGACTATTTATTTATGCAGTAGATACGTTTTCATCCACCTCCAGGAATCCAGCAACCGATTCCGGCTAATGTTCATTTCTAACGGATTACTTATGCCAATTTGGACTTCTTCGAAAAATATGCAAAGTAAAAGAAGTTGGCAAAGAGCACAAAGTAGGAGGCGTACATGCTCAAGGCAAAGTTGATGTTTTCCCATCCACAAGCGCATGGACTTCCAACAGCTGCTGTGATAACAGTAAAAAAACACAAAACCAAGTTAGCAAGACAAAGTTTAAACATAAAATATTTAAATTTTATACACATTTAATTGTTAGTGTCGAAATCCACATTGTCGCAATGTCATCGTAATTAGTACATACATGATGGTAAAAGTGATGCTATTCATTATGTGATGTCTCTACATCATTTTTAATTATTGAAATTGTTTTTAAAATTTCTTAATAGTTTTAACAAATCGGACGAATTTGATTCGGACTAATCAAATGCGAGTAATGATAAATAAATAGTAGTTTCAGTAACCGCGATATGCAGTTTTTTGAAGGTTCATTATTTTAATTTCAAATGCAGTATTTGCCAACTTTATACTAACGCTGTGCGCTTGCTAGCTGCCAAATCCTGCAACTAACTAAAAGATTAAAGTTTTCTAATAGTATATTCAGTGCATATAGTTCATTTAACGATCAATGTTTAATGTGCTTAGTCATTAGACGTTGTGATTATAATACAGTGAGTGAGTATTCAAATAATTAACTGAACACTGATGGCCGTTTTGAAAACTAAGAAACTAATATGAAAATTATTCTCAACGTGGTCTGCAATTTTGATGTATCTGCTCATCAAATGAAGATGGCGCGTGATGAGTGGCTACAGTTATGGTTCCAACTTACGATTATCATTATCTGTGTCTCTCATAGCGTGGGCTTCTAGCACGTTTAAAGACAAAGCGCTTTAAGAGTTAGGGGGTTGTAAATTCTACTGCGGTTTTATGGAGTTGGTGTAGCAAAACTGACAATTCAAAGCGTGAAGTTTTAAATTTAGGTACTACTATACGCACATTGTACGCAAGTTGTTCGGACATTTGCATAAATCTTAGCACAGGTAAGTTATAAATAATATGTCATCGTGAACTGAAAAGTTTAAGAACAAAATGCTATTTCATACTTATCTTGATGGTAATGGTTCTAGTAAACGCTGTGGTGATGTGTTGCGCATGTTACAAACAGCGTTTTATATAATTCTAGAAAATGCATGTGTGCGTCTCTTTCAAAGTGCTAAAATATGTTTCATAATCTATATATCTCGAACAGACGTCGCCATTAACATTATGTATTTTTTACTTTTAAATTTTAAAATACTACTTGGTTAAACTTTTCATTTTATTATGAGTACTTTGAAGAGGTTTAATTAGCATCACTTTTATGGCGTAGGTAAACAGAAATGCTCTTTTCAAACGAAAGGAAAAGCTCAATGAATGCAACTGTCTAGGTTTACCACGTGTTGCTCTTATGCACACGTTTTGCTGACTCTGGTCAAAATACAACAGAACACCCGCATCATGATTTGGTTGTTCGTCTTTGTTCTCATGTTTCGAATTTATGATACGTAAACACTAGATGCGTAATGATGTTTCATGCTTTCGTCGTACGTAATGCGTATTACATTAGACAGGTAGTGTTAATGAGTAGTAACTAAACTGACCTTTGATGTAGAGGGAGTAGATATTGATGGTTACTCCAACAACCATTTGGCTCAGTTGCAGACAAGTAATCATCATAGCCCAGTTTCTTGGAATCTTCACCTTCAACGACTACATAAATCAAAAAAGAGTAATCAGATAAACGAAATTCTATTTACCAATTAACACCTATCTTATATCGATACCTGTACATATTTTGTTTGGATGTAAAAACAAAAAGCAACGAACTAGGATATTTGCAGACAATCGAATCCTTTCTGAAATTTTTCCATCTAAGTTTTTTTTACTGGAATGGGTCATTATCACTCTTACCTAACCATTTTACAGCTAAATTTGCGTCGATGGTCAATAGCTTTAGTAAGAAATTCAAGGTATAGAAATGTCTGGAATACTGCACAGCAAAATGAACCATGGAGGTCCAAGAAACAAGAAATTTAGCTATTGCCTAAAGGTGAGAGCTAGCATTCGGAGGTTTTTGAACAAAAATCGTCGATTGTCGATTGTTATATTAAAATATAATTAATATATGTTGGAAATGTGATAACCATTGCGCCATCATGACCATTTACCTTAATTGTCACCTATTCTACTAAATTCGGTTCATAGCCAACCAATGATAATTTTAGGATGAAAAATTAAATGCCAATTAATTAATTAACCTACCTTTAACGCGTAATACGAATACATCAGGCTATGTACAAACATATTGATGGACATGAACCACCTAAATTAATTAATTACAATTACAATTAATTACCATTATTTGTAATAATTACATAATATAAGTATTTAACTTACCTGAGAGGAGGTTCATAGGCCTCGTACGTGTACCAAGTGTAGATAAGCACAGTTATGTGATGATACCTAAATGTATAAATATCAAATATGAAATATAAATAGTTTTCATTTACATGCAAGTTATTATCGTTTGGTGCAATCGAAAATAATGCTTAATTTGTAATGGTGAGAAACTACCATTAGCGTTTAATAAACTAAGTTTCCCATCTAAAAGTTCCAGAAAACCCATTTTCAAAAATATCATTATTTACTTGACCACACGTGTATTTTTCTCCCATCTTCAACTTTACAAACAAAACAATAAATCTCCCACACAACACTTCTAAACTGCGAAAATAATGACGTTTGTATAACAATTACGTTTAGTATTTCCCGTTGAAAATGAAACTTGTGTTCCAGAAGTTAAAATAGCAAAGCAAATATTACACATTATTTAAATTATTAACTAATCAATACATCAGGTGCGTCATAGTTGGCATAAAAGTAAAAGAGCAACTTGTCGTGTGAGAACAATTTCTAAATTGATGCAATCTAGAAACTTTTTTTCTGTTTTAAAGCAATATTATATTATTCAACTCCAAATTTATATGTGGATTTATCAATCATGGGAAAGCAATACAATTTTTAATTGTATGGTGAAATAATTGCCTGTCTAGAATATCAACCTGACGCAAACGATACCAGTGCCGCATATGAATGCAACACTAATCACATACATGGATTGGTAAGATGCTTTCCTCGTTGAGTCCATTTTTACCTTCAGAAAATATTTGTTTTTGTCATTTGAGGATAATATGCAATACCAAAACTAGCTTCATGGTGAAGTTTATTACCGCATTCGATTGTTATTTAGCGCAAGGTCTCCATGTATTAAACTTGAGGGTTGTTGTTGGTGTTGTTGACTGCTGAATTGCATTTTCCCTTCCCCTTCTCCTTCTACTCCTACTACTGAGCTCTGCCTTGCATCTTCTTTAGGTTTCAAGTCTGAGTTTGATAATAGATGCCCCTTTGCCGAATAATGAATGAGTAATAATAACACTTTTAAGGGAAGAAAAATACAAATTTCCGTTAATATCCACTTCTTCCTTCGGTTAGTCAGATAGATGGTACTACAGAGGGTTGCTAATTATTACGCGCATTCTGATATATGGAAATTCTCGTGACGCTATGTTCATCATGGAAATCCTTCCTTTTGTTTTTATGCTCAAGTTATATCTATCGGCCGGCAACCGGACATCAATTAAGCTACAGAATAGGCATCTTATATGCTTCTCCTAAGGCTTTGTATGCAGTTTGAACAAATATTCAGCAACAATAACAAAAATATGATAATCTTTTACAAAGTTCCCTTTGAGAATTTCCTACGTAGTGTTTGTAATACATAGTGACCCTTGACCTTCGACTTTAATTCAGTGGATCTTGTATCAGCAGACATGCAATTGCTTTGGCATTATACATCAAAAGATACAGAGTTTGTGTGTTGTTGGTGATGACCACTGGCCAAACTTTACGTCTTGGATCCTACCCAACTAAACACATACGCACAATTCACTTTTATTTAGCATGAATGAAAGAAGATGTCTGCTCAATGGGGTAATGCAAAAATCTACATGATAATGTGCAGTAATGCTGCATGTTTATCGTCAGTACTAGTGTTTTATGTAATAGTAATATGCATAAATTCTGTGTAACTAATCAAAAACATTCTATGAGTACCTGACCTTCCCACAGTAAAGAATCCCTGATTGATCAACATTGACTTTGGCTCCTCTTAATCGAAGCGTGCTGCAGATGCAATACACGCATCTCATACAAAGATTTGGGAGCTCCAAAAATTACAGCCTTCGCCATAAAACTAAAAAATTTGCATTTTTTTGTTTTTGTTGATATGACCGTTCACGAGGTTTTTGGGTGGACTTTAAGGAAGAGTTATTCGATGTATCCCTTTTCTTGCATTGATTTTTGGTTTAGTAAATGCAAGGTATTTTCGAGGATTATCTGTGTAAAAGAGTGCGTGTCACTTAGAGGTTACCGTTCTTCAACAAACAAATATTATATAATTTTGTGACAAAATGTTAATCCTACAAAATTTTTGTGTACGTAGCCAAAATACTAAACGATTCAAAACACTTTAAATGATAGAAATTCTAAAAAATGACTTTGGAATGTCATCAGTTTATATTTACTGCTTTCTTATTATTGTCATTTAAAAATTCAAACCTTCCATGAAAATTGCAACTTTAGTTATCATCATTTAGTAATCGAATCGCCAAACTATTTCTGATCATTAACACTAGCGTCTTGATTGTTCCATGCAATTGTTTAAATAAAAATCTTTCAATTATTTGCGGCAGGCTAATCTGCACTATCAACTATATTTATGCTATTCCTTACTCTGCTGCAATGTCAATGTCATTAGTAAACTTGAGCAATTCTAACATTTTGATAAGAGAAAAATGTCAAGAGCACAGGCAGATTTTTGTTTTAATTAAAATTTTATCACTACAACCATACAACCTTCATTTGCATACCTCCCTATAATACAATGCAAAGATTTAGACTATTTAGGCATTATCATTGCTCAACATTTCACACGTAAGGTCTTTACCTACCTTAACCCTTCATGTTTCAAATATTAGATTTGAGAGGGTCAATGCCGTGACATTTAAAGATTTGGAGCTTTTGTTGCCCAATATTTGTAAAATACAGTTCGCTTAGCAATAGACTGACAGAGTACTATAAATGAGCCCGTTTCCACCATTATATAAGATCTTATGCGTTGAATGCAAAGAATTCATAATTTTATAATGAAACCGATTAGGAGCAAAAGCATTATAAGGAAAATTATAATAGCTGTATGCGCAAAATGGAAAGAATAATTCAGAGTAAGCATACATAGGAGGAACAGATAGATGTATTTAAAATATACTTTTTAAAACATTTTACAAGTGAAGGACGTTAAAAACTTACCAGTGCAGAAAGATAAGGGGTTGTTTTCTCAAAACGATGAAAACTGTGTCTCCCAACTCTACCATTTTAGAGAGGGCCATTAACCATCCCCAGAAAGCGGTTGCGAGGTTATGTTCATCTCTGGAAATTATAAAAACAAAGGTTCCATTAAATTCATGTTATGCAGTGCAAACAATAATAAGTAGCTTTTTATTTTCATTCACATGTAAAATAGGGAATAAAAGCTAATTCGCAGAGGCCGAATAAGTAAAATGTTTGCCCCCATGCTATTTCTTTTGCTAACAGTGAAACTAAATTGCTTTGGGAAATAAGTAAACTAAATTTTAAGTATAGGCATTTGGCGCTTAATGATATACCGATTTACAAAAGAACAATATTAAAGATATAATCTAACGTG
>CM056170.1:9448897-9497334 GCA_029691765.1 Entomobrya proxima | reverse complement strand
CGTTCAATGGGGTCTTCCAAGCCCGTGGGCAGTTGAAGAAATGAAAATATGCTATATAAAAAGATTACATGCATGACAGCCTCCACAATCATGATATTCATGTGAGTGATGATGTGTAAAGAAGTAAAAGTGAATCTTACAAATGATTTCGCAGTTTTTGAGGATGTCCAGGCATGGGCACAGCCACGGCAGTGGACATGTATGATGGCACATTTTTTCCCATGGACAACATTGTATTTCTCAAGGCACCCGTCAAGCTCGCGTAAATCACAGCGGAGAAGCTTACATTATGCATGTTTTTAATTTCTTTGATATACGAAAGTGGAATTCTGTGTGTAAATCCCACGTTTCTAGGTTTGCTAAGTTTATCTGATGACAGATGCCAGTCATTTGTGTCAACAGTTCGCACAACCATTTTCATAAAGAGAAACGGACATGCAATCCAGAACAAAACACCTTGCAAAAGCCGTAGTATTATATTTTTCTGTACTTTGTCAGGTTTCGCAACGTCTGTCAAACTTATATTGTTTACTTCTTTCATCAACAAATGCAAAATGGCAAAGCCGTCACAGAACCCATGATGAACCCTGAAGATGAGAACACTTTTGTCTGGGGAATTACTTCCGTTCTCCTTGTAATTGGGCACAAATAGAAATTCCCAAGGACTTTTCTTTGGCTGGAACGACTCCCAGGACAATTTCTTTACAATTTGTCGTAGCTCCTCTTCCGACACTGTTTTATCAACATCTTCAGGGAACAAATAGCGCATGTGATCATTGACACAAAATTTGTCTTCCCATTTCCAAAATGTAAAACCAAGCCATTTGTGAAAGTATTGCTGGTACTCAGGGCTATGTAAATTGCCGGAAGCTGTTCGTTTTAGAATTATATTTCTGTAAAAGTTGCGACGAAACTGCTCAAAGTCCAACTTGCCTTCCAACACGAGCCACACACATAAAACCCAATTCGGGTCTTTACTCGGGTCATCAGTTCCAGCAATTACTGCACTTCTTGTATTTACTAACTTTCCAAGATCTCGACGAAAAATTTTGCGAGCAATCGTTACCAGAAATCGGTATATATAAACTGGAAAAAATATCAATAAACTAACCACAAATACAACCATAAACACTAGAGTAAAGAATATGCTATATAGATTTATACGAATAATCCGTTTGAATGATTTTGCCATTTTGATCTTGATAAGAAATCGGATTCTGGAATAAACTGCTATCACCGGCTAGGTCTACTCAAGAAATGAGTGCGAGGAACGGATATTTAAGTACTTAATAATCTGAGAAGATGACCAGGCACAGGAAACAAAAATATGCATTCTCTACATTGCTTTCAAATTCTGTAATAGTATGAGTTTAATTTTAAATTAGACAACTTAACAATGTTACTCTTGCGAGAGGAAGTTTAAAAAACAATTCCGTTATAGTTATCCTGCTTAAACATAATCATTATCATTAGTTTGAGCTGAGCAAGTGCGCTCATGTACTATTCAACTCTTATTTAAGCCAAACCTCTTATCATCTTTTCAAATATTTTTTAGCAAAAGGAAGGTGCAAAGTAGACATGCGTATATTTGTAGTTACGCAGTTTATGATGAGCTTATAGTATGTTATTGTGTGGTTCTCACTTTTGATTTTGTAATATGACATTGACAGTCAAAGGATCCTAAGCATTAAACTTGCTATACATAGCTATTAACTAATATACTTTTGTCATAATGCTGGGTAAACCCTTGATAAACATCAAGCTCAGTTAATACATGATACTGATGAGAATGAAACAAAAATACAAAATTACCTAAATAACGCGGAAAAATTTGCGTTTTGGTGATGAAACGCTAAAAATTACTACTTCTTACGAAATCAAGTGCCAACTCAACGGATCCACCCTGCACGCTAGAATATCAAAGCTATGTCAAGGTTTTTCGTGTGCTTATTAAGCTTATTATTTAATTACGCTTTCCTTTTTCATAAAAACCTAAAAACTTCAAGCCATCAAAAAATTTGCGTAGATAAAACTGGCGATAAAATTAGTAAGAATGCAAACATGCAATGCACGACAAACGCTTATCGAATATCAAAGCAAGGCTGAACCTGAACCACACCGTGACGCGACATTGTGCGGGAACTCACAATAATTTGCAATTCGTTGGAAGACACGGTTGTTCGTCCGTGTCATGTGGAATGCTAGAACACATGTGGAATGTGGGCTGGTTATCTTTTATCCAGAAAAAATGTAAACGAAATGAAATGATTGTGCATTTGCAATGCAAATTTTGCATTACATATTTTGCAATAACGATTCTGATGATCAAAGTACACTACTATCGGTTCATGTTGGACTAATTTCTCCTGTCGCGATCGATGTTTGTCGTTTTCTGAAGTTGGACATTTTAGATAGATTCACTACACGCGTTGCAACGTTTATGAAGTTTACTTACTACTAGTAAAGACTTTATTTTTACAAGCAGATGGTAAGATTTAATGATTTAAAACTTGGTTTGTCAGTCTGTTGATTTGTCTGAGAAGTATTTGTCGTAAAAGAAGAAATTTACAGAATCTTAAGTCAAAGCACCTGACTGGGCTAGTGTTTTTCTCATATCCTATAGATAAATTCGTCAACTTTCGAATCTTGAACCGTATACTACGTTAAACTGTTATTAACAGTCTGTTAATTAGGGAGTCCTTGGACTGAGGCAGTCAAAGGCAAAAGGGAAATCATCATCATGGACCCCCCAACAGATTCTAATACTGCCCGGGTGACCTATCCTCACAAATTCTTTGAGAATAAATTCGTGGCCTTGATTAATTCGCTGGGAGGAAGCTTCAAAGTTAAACAAGCCCAATCGTTCCTTCTCATGTCGTTCTATAAGATTAAGGTAAGCTGCTGGACAATTTATTGAATGTCGTTGAAAGCACACTTTTTTTGTACTGACAAGACAAGCTTAATTCTTGGTTCCCATTTACGTAGCTTTCGTGCGAAACCGAGAACCACCGGCACGAAACCGTTGTGATTGGAGATGAATATGACGACGAGGCTGCAGCTAGGGAAAATGCCTTTCAGAAAGCATACAACTTATTGAGGAAGGCTTTCTACATGGATTTGCAAGAAATTGAGAAAAGGAAAAGGAGACAAATGCAAATGGCCCGTAACATTACTGATTATGCAGCGTAAAAAATTTCCAAAAATGTTTTACTATTAGACTGCCACTTTTTCATGTAATTATTGAATGGTAAAAAGTGAATAAAGTATGACTTATGTGTTGGCAATTTATTCACCTATTCGTGTTTTTATGCTTTTTATTTTATGAATCATGCAGTTTTGTGGGAGGAGGAACATCATCTTTAAGATATCTAACCAATAATAAGTAATTTAAACTTGAGTGAGACAGTAATGTTAACAAAAGTAAAAGCTTACTCAACGCCTTGAAACCTCATCATTTCTATAATTTCCGGTGAGAAGTCAACTTTGGGATGAGTATAGTCGTCAAAAACGGGAACTATGTTCCGCCCACTATCGATTGCGCTTTTAATTTCCTTAATATTAATCAAGAGCGTTATTGCATTACTTGCCACTTGCCCTGCCCTAGTCATAGACTTGAATTACTAACCTGATGCAACGGATCTGTGTAATTAACGTCACCAATGCACCTGTCCAATGTTCCATTGCTGAGAAGTATTATGAAATTCGGACTGGTTTCAATGGCTTTAATTAATTGATCATCCCAATATCCCGCTTCCAAGTTTTCGACATCCATAAAACTGGTAACGTTCTCCGCGGCTAGTAAAAGCTTTGTTAGCCTTGCCAAATGTTTAGAAAAGGAGCGTCGATACGAAATAAATGCTTTCCATTCGTTCTCAGCCTTCAAAAGAGTCATTAAATTTTCAATAAGTTCAAGTTGTGTAGTTTCATATTTAAAATGTAATTTTTGAATTATGAATCGTGTCATACCCACCTTTTCACTTTTTCTGTCAAGATAGGAAATACTGCTGTCTGACGGCTTACTATTTACCAATGTGAGAAAATAAATCCAGCAGACTAATAGTAGGCCTAAATATTTTTGCTTCATTTTAATTTTGAAGTTTGAAATAAAGTTGCTTGTTGCTTATTACGAGAGGTGTACTGAACTACGAGTGCCAACATGACTCTAGCTAGACTTTATAGTTTTATGTAGATCTTAATTAAAGAAATCATCGGGATTTTTTTGGAAAGAAATTTGAACCAGTATACTGCGTAATTAATAGCGCAGCTGTATAGTCTCGACGTGCCAGATGCTACTTTGATTTTTGCAGTTCCAATGCATATCAGTTTCTAAAGTCTTCAATTATTTCTGGTGTCACAACAGGCAAACATAATCAACATGTGTATGTGGTATTTCCAACAATACGTGTTTATGTACTTTTGGACTGTTCATTCAAAAATTGTTTTTGAGTTAACTTTTAAATTTTTATTATTGAATCAGATGTATTTAGCTGCTAAATAAATATACCAAAAGTATTGACGTAAGCGAATTTTATTGACATAATATTTTACGAGCAAAAACTACCTATGTAGTAGGTATATCAAATTTATAGAACGTAAAGTAATCAGTAATCAATAACTCTATTGAATCTCTATAAATATTTTATTCGTAACAAAACAATTCCATTATGGTTTCTTTTGATTTTTCCACTGTTTAATGGCATCTTGAGCTTTTTTCTCATGAATCCACGACTTTTTGAACTTGATCGTCAATGCCTTTTGCACCTTGGTCATTCCATCAAACAATCTGTGAAAGTTTATTTACATGAAAAAACTTTGTTCACTTGCTAAATTAATTGACAGGAATAATGGGTTAATAATGTTCATTCCACTTACAAAGTTACAATCCTAGGAGATTTGCTGATCAGATTCGATATCTGCTCTTTGTCTATGCTTGGTATGAACTCATTTAGGAAAAGGGGCGATTCTTCACTGGATTCATATCGGGCAACGTCTGCATTCACAAGTGATTCTAAAACCATTCGAACAGCCTTATCATGCAGTCGATCAGAAAATTCCGAAGAAGCAAGTGTTTTGGCAAGTTCTCCAATAATATCCTCTTCAAAAGTAGCTAAAACAATAAAGTTGTTCAAAGAGTTAAATCCATAAATCTATTCAATGCATGTTAGCCATTCTCGATTAAGTCAATACATACCTCCAAACCTGTCAACTATGAAAGTAATGAACAAACACATTTTGTTATCTTTTAGCCAATTGCTACAGTTTTCCTTTAGGACTTCTATAATAGGTTCTCGCAAGTATTCACGAATTTCCTCGAACCTTGTTTCGTTTGATTTTTTCCTGTTTCGAAAAAAAATCTTGTAATGAAGTAGACAAAGAACTGACAACAATAATTTGTTAATACATATTTAGTGTACTTACGAAGTGCGCACGTCATCCCCTTTCTTCAATATCTCGATTTCCCTGGGATGCATGACCTTGGTGGAACGAGGCAGAAGCAGGAACTCTAGAAGCTTTCTAACTTCAGTTTGTTGCACAACTTCGGATAAAGAGTCAAGGAACTCCTTCAGGACCATCTGCCAAAATTCCCATCATGCATTCGTTTAATCCACTGCATGCCATGTAAATACACAAAATGAAAGTGAAGCAAGTTGATTAACTTACCTTGTGCAGCGCTTTTGTATCATCAGTAGATTCAAACAAAGCTATTGTAAACATTCGCCCATTGTAAGTTTGAAGAAGTGAAATGACTTTTCCTTTAAGACTTTTCATGATGTGTTTCCTCATCTAAAACATAAAAGATAAAAACCATCCATTGTTTTACTGTCAGAAAGACTTTCCTGTAAACTATTATTCAATCTTTAAATATAAGCAAAAACCATTTACCTGTGCTGTGGAAAGCCATGCAACCCATAATGCCAAAGAACAATTAGTTATACGTCTGCAAATAGGCAAAATATTCTCTGATGCAAGCTTAACAAATTCTTCAATGTCCATTCCAGTGGTTTTGTGAGTTTCAATACACAGAAGCATAATGTCTTGAATGACATCTTGCTGGATTGTTTTTCTGTAACATTTTAAATAGTGTATCAACTACCCTGTAAATTCCATGATGTTAAAACAGATTTTTAAAAATTAAACGCTTGCAATAAACTCACTCGTTCAAAACAGACTTTAAGAATGACTTGCATCCTTCCACCACATCCTGCTTGCAATTTTCAAATATTTCGTTTAACGGTGTTTCAGGATTTTGTATTGGCATGTTTCCCACAACCAGCTTGGTTAAAATCTTCCTTTTCGCAGCAGCGTTTCCACAGGCGTAAGTCGCACAAAGAACTCTGGCAGATTTGAAACTGTGCATAAGAGCTCGCAAACCCTTACTATTACTCAAGCACGCGTCTACGTATTCCTGAACTGTTTTGGGGTCACTATTCTGGACGATTTTAATCGCAAGCCTATACCCATTGCCCTTAATCAGCAGAAGTTTGTCTTCCATTGTGCTAAACAAACCAAAACAATTAAATACAAATGCAAATCCCAAAACCAAAAGCTAATCCATCTTTTACCAAGTATTTGTCTTACCGATAACAATTTTGCACGTGCATAAGTTGCTTTTTATTTTTTCTGTCAATCAGCGAGCCAATAATCTTTCCCATTCCCTTCATACGTGCCAACTACACAAATAAATCAGCAAAGTGTAAGTTAACTGTTATAAATAGACATTTAATAATGCACATGCATAAAAAATTATCTCGCAGTTCACCTCTGGAATGTGATCCTTAACCAAATCATAGGTTGCATTCATCAACAATTGCTTCTCGTCCTTGTCAATCTTCTTATCCGAATACAGTTGATAGTTAGCCTTTGCCTCAGTAACAATCGAGGACAACTGCTTCTTTTTACTGTTGCGCTGTTTTTCCTTGTCCGCGGAAGAGGATTTCTTAGCCTTGTCAGAAAAGTTGGCGTTTTTCTTTGCATTCCAACCTAAAAGCAACATGAGTAATCCTCAGCTTAATTTGCAATTCACACCTCACTCCATCACAACTGAATATGACCTATAATCTTACCATTTTGTCCAAAGTTTCCCTTCTGACCTCCCTTGCTATTCTTAAAGTCCGGCTTTCCCCTCTTTGCATTTGACCCTTCCCCTTCTTCATTCTTGCGTTTAATGCTTATTTTTTGCATTTTAACTTCCTTTCAATTTCACAGAACTTTCCCCCGGCACCTTACTTGCTTTCCTTGACGCTAACTAACGAACTTCAGCTGAATTAAAGTACTTCAATTAACAAATTCAACACTTGATAATATAGAGTCACAAGTTAAATTTAATGCATCTGCATTCCATGTGTTTGTTTGAACACTAGTAAA
The DNA here is from genome assembly GCA_029691765.1 of Entomobrya proxima. NCBI lineage: Eukaryota > Metazoa > Arthropoda > Collembola > Entomobryomorpha > Entomobryidae > Entomobrya > Entomobrya proxima. The sequence continues at coordinate 9,489,969 of CM056170.1, read as the reverse complement.
ACATGTAAACTCAGATTCAGTCAAAAGCACATGCACATTGAGCATCACATACAAGTTTATTACGCGGTGTTTGCATCCAAGTTTTGGTGTAACGCGAGACTCATGGCGAGAACCAATTCAGTCAGATAGCGTGTACGCTTAACCGTTGCCGTACAAATCGCTTATCGTTTTTGTACTTGCACGTGGCAACTAACTACTTATTCATAAATTCATGAATCTTTGAAGTCATCATCGTAAAGATGTATTATTTCACAGTAACTAGTTTTCAATTTTAGGCGTTCATTTTTGTTGTAGACAAACGCCGATATAGTACCAATTTGGAATAATGTTTTATACAGATACTAAGATGTCCGATTCAAAACTTGGAACTAATCAAAACGGCGGAAATCCTGTGCCAAAAATGTTGGCTCAAAGCTCAGAGGTGCGGTCCTTTAATGCATATTAAAATATTGAAGTAGCACGTTTCCCTAATTTTTTAAATTGAACATACGATATACAGCTCAATTTACTTTGCAAAGTGCAATCGGCCACGAAAGACTGGAACACAGCTCCACAAGAGTTGGTTGAGTTACATAAGCTTCTAACCAAGACGGGCTATGAGGTTAACTGGTCTCCGAAAAGGCTGGGAATAAATATGCTGACGCCTAATAAAATTAGGGGAATGATTCTGAAAAGGGTATTGATGAAACTGTACCCGTTTGAAGGATTTTGGCTCACTGACTCTCTGGATGAAACGCTACATAAATGTTTGCTGGTTTGCCAACAACTGGCCCTAGAACCAGATCGATCATTAGTTTGGGGTCAATGCAGTATGAATGCTGGCTATGAATTTTGGAAACGGGTTTTGGAAAAAGCAGTGGTCATAACGGAGAAATCTGTAAATGAGGAGCAATCCGTGTATGAAGCAAAGTCCAATGTGGTTTCTGCACTAATAGCTTCCAGGGGTAAGGATTGGGATAAGCAAATTGCTCAGAATTTTGGGGAAGCAATCGGAAACAATCGATATTCCATTTTCGTCAAACAGCATAAGAGTTTGATCCCTTCGCAATCCAAGCAGAAAATATTACATGGGTCTAGACATACTTATTTTCCACCTACGTCAGTTCATCGCAAATCCGAGTTTGAAGAAAACAAGGAATGGACAAAAACCACAAGTGCGTTTGCGGGTGAACTAAAGAGGGAAGCTCACGAAATAGATGAAATTTTGAAAAGCATTAAGAAGTATTATCGAAATGATTGCGTTCTTCAAATTGACAATGCATTCTTGTTTGGTAAGCGGGCTACAAAGCTGGCTGGCGAGTTTGAAGGATACATGACCGCAAATAATCGGGGAGCATTTAAAGATGTGGAGTCGTTAGCTAACCACACCGACAAGGTCATTCGTGCACTTAGCAAATTAACTGCTGCTTATGGCGAATTATTTCTTGAATTTCAAAAGTATCTTCAAAGTGCTGGAAGTGGAGATGAACTAGGTATTTCAGCAGATGTTCTGGCTAAATTAAATGAATTGAACGGTGGGTTATAGGTATAGTACTAGTATATTCGACAATAGCATGTTGAGAAATATGAATAAAAAATAAATGCAGTTTTTCCTGCTAAAATGCAAAATTGCCAACTCATCTACCATAGTTCAGTCTTTATGCTCTTTGTTCGCCAAATTGGCTTGCCTAATGCACACAAAATTAAAATCCACTGCGAGAAGACGTAAAAAAGCGTGGTATAGGTACTAACATACATTTGACGCAAAAGATTTTTTCTTTGTGAAAAGAATCACAATTAAAAATATACAAGTACACACAGCAATGCTAAATAGTGTACTACATTGAGTATTTTTGTCTAGCAGATTGAGTTCACTCATCAATTGGTTCTCTAATCAAAAGAAAATTCTTTGGAACAAGTATTGCATTGTAAAACGTGCATTTTATAATACATGCCCTGTCTTTTATAGTAACGGTTGCTCTCCTTACATCATTATACCATCTCTTGATAGGTGACATGATGATTCGACGCAGAAACTCTTTCCGGAGTTGCCACTTTTATAATACGTTAACAATTAGCTGGGAGAAGCGACCTTGAACTTCATGTTTATTCAATGCTTTGCTTCATACTTCCGTTACTCGAATGGCAAACCTATGGATAATTGTTTTAGTGATGTGCCTGTAGCACTAGTACTTGATATGTGCGGCAAGAAACGCCAAACAAAGCACATCGCGTGAATGGGTGGAGGGCAATGAAACATGTAATAATTGTTTCATAAAAAACATTATTTTTTAAATCAAGTACACGAGAATTTATCTTCGTTATCTTCTGAATTACCATTTTGACTCTTAGAGGCAGAAAATGCTGCAATAAGATAATATACTGATAGCATCAGTAGCACATTTCCACAAAGATTCATCAGGGTGCTCATTACTCATTCATTATTCGTCAGTCGCTTGTGTTGCACCACCAAATATGCCACGAGTTAAAGCGCGTCCTTAGTAGAATACAGGTCGGGTGGCAGCAAACATAAAGGATTCCTCTAAATGCTCGGTCAGTTATGTATTTTAAAATAACTACTTGTGCCGTCGTCGAGTACAAAAACACTAAAGCTTAATTGGTGTAGGTTGTGTCGTACTATTAAGAATGCAGGTGACTAATATTCTGCAGAACTAAAAAAATAAATTACCAAAAGCGCATGCAATGAATTCATAGATACATTGTGCGAACTGATCTTTCTCATGAAATATCCTAGTTAATTACTTGAAGTAAATTTAAAGTTTACGCATAAATCGTGTCGCACCATGCATGCATATCTAGTAGATTATCTTTAGTGGCTTTTTTTTGCTAAATACCGACAATAATTCACTACCAAATATTAGGCATAATGGAGATATGTGATATAGCGCGTGTGGTAAATTGAACTTAACAAGTGGTATATGCGACATAAAACAAGCAAACATGCGTTTTGTGTTTTTATGAAGTGTTAGAGAATCCTTGAATTGGACAAACGTCATCCGTTGAGCCCTCTACTGCAAACTGACTGCTAAACAGCACTTGCGACTGATTATTACCTGCTTGCTAGGCTTGCTTACAAAACCAGTGTACAGCGTCATCAACCAAGCCAACCTACACCAACAGGTAGCATAAGGCAATCTTCTTGAGAAATCCCCAAAATGATTTTGGAGAGATTGTTCTACGAATGCATACAGACAATGGGCTAGGCCAGTACTAAGATCTAACCACCAAAGATGAAGACAAGTTAGTTTCATATCCGTCGTGGGCCTGAGCAGAGCGCATCTTTACTGTATTTAAGTTGGTAGCAGCCGCATCAGCGTTATTACTAGTACCAAGACTGTTATTAAGCGAGACACAAGGACAAAAATCCCAGGTACCTGTTTTACACATTATAAATAATACTGTTTCCAAATTTCATACATAAACCCAAATCTGCAAAGACGTTAGCACTATTGTTTAGCCTATTCCACGTATGGTTATATATAGATGCGGCAAAATGAGTGTCCATTGTGGAAATTACAAAAAGAATCGTCTAGTAATACTAGTCACAAAGGCATAAACTACAGCATCTACAAGTTTGGGGGTATTCCGACTCTACTTAAGCACTACGCTGTAGATGAATCATTTTTTTCTGCTAGAGAGTTTAGTTGATGATCATATCATAGAACATACCGTATGTATGCAAAAAACTTTTCAAAGAAATGCTGTTATCATTATCCTCATCAAACAAAACCAACGTGTGGATCAACAATTACGATAGGTATCAGTCAGTTACATTCTTGCTACCAGCCCAAAAATTGTACAAATTTTTTCTTCTTTTTTAATTCATTTCCATTCCAGCGTCACAATCGCTTGCAGACACTCAGCTTCATCTTCTTTGTAAAGTTGTACGTAGACTGTAGTTGCGAACCGATTACAACTAGTCATACACATCTTCCTTTTTCTTCTTTTTATGCAATAAAAAGTTGGCAAAAAGAATCTACAGGAAAGTCCGAAACTTATATACTTTTACTGTATATAATATACCTTCTTTTCCAACAGTGGTAATTCAATCTTGAATCTGTAAAGCCAAGGAGTGTTGCCCCTAAAGGATACTACTCATTAATTACGCATTCTTGAGACTTTGATATTGAACCCCAGACAAGCGGTGCATTGAAGGTATGTCTATTTTTATCTTAATTTCTCTGAAATTTATTTGATGACATATATTTTCATTTTGTTACAATTCACAGAGAATTTGGAAATCGCAACAATGGACGCCCAAATAGCGACTGAAACTGAATACTCCACCATGGACGGAGTTATTGGATTTATTGTGCTGGGAGCATACTTGTTTATCATAACAATTGGATTCATGTTTAGTTCTACCGCAATTATTTATAGTGAGTGGATGGGATCAAAAGTAAAACATCCCTTGCTCAGCTTCATTTCCAACATGCTGCATCCTATATTTGCCCTTTGGGTTTGGGGGAAGTAAGACCAAAGTCAGGTTTACGTAAAGAAAATGTGTATTTATAAAATATAACTTGATAATTCTAAAGTATCTCGTTTGAACGACAAATATTACCAACTTTGTAAATATATATTTACGTTTGCGACATTATATTTAGCAAATTTTTAATTTAAACATGAAGTATTATTATTGAGTGATCATTAAACTTTTGTATTTGCCTTTGGAATGAATATTTGAAATTGTAATTTGAAGCAAGTTATAAACGGACGATTTTGCGTGCACATAGTTATCGATTTCGAAATAGTTTATGTGAAGCCATCAAATTTTATTGTGATGTCATTCAGTTGTAATATCTAAGGCAGAGTTAACGTTCCAAATGTTTTCCTGCCTTGTACTGAATTATTGAATTTGTAAAAGCTAGTTTTAAGCATGTGATGTACAATAGTATCTTATATAAACCAATAAGAAAACCTTTTTTATTTCTTGTTCACGTATTATGAAATGATAAAGATAGTAATAGAACATGTTTTATATTAAATGAAAAAATAAACACGAAAAAATTATTTTGAAGACAAACACCTTATATATTTACTTGTATTACTATATTCTAGTCAATTTTAAATGAAAGAACCATAAAACACCCATGCGGTTGTCGGTAGAATCAGCATGCAAAGTACTCTAAGTACTACTCATGCATTACTTATTAGTACCATTACAAGGGTTAGTAAACAATTATAGCATGTTAGCAAGGTGAATGTGAACTCATATACGCATCATCTTATTTAATCTGCGTGTGTTGCTTTATGTATAATTTTGACTAAGGCTTACATATTATATTTAAAACTCGTAATATAGTTAAATATAACAAAATATAGTCAAAAATTTTTGGACCGCCGGTATTCAATCAGCAGGATCACATACACCCAAATTGTTGTTGACAAAGCCATGACATCGTTTAAGAGACTTATAGATTAGCAGGTACTGGCAGAATACATGATGAGCAATAAGCAAATTATCTTTCAGCAATATAGTTTTGTCAAATTGGTTATGGTAGTTTTAAGGTAACATAGGGCTTTTAAGGTTCTCTTCAAGAAAAAAAAATGACAAAATATTTGACGAAGTCCAAAATGCTAAAGTCGGCATTGTTATTTTTAGTTATCAATCGTTTTTTCGAATTATCATAGCGTTTCTCCTCAGCAACGCGAATAAAGTGGTCATGTCCATGCACACCATACGTGTAAAAACGTAGGTGTGAGCCGAGTTGGATCGGGAAAACGGACATTTTGCCTATTAGATAAATTTTTTTGATGGTGGCTTAAAAACAAAATTTATAGATGAGACTTAGAGGAACACTTTGCGAAAATATTTTTAAAATTTTACCAAGTAGGATAGGCACAGTGACAAAAACAAGTCTATTTATCGTTATAACTTTTGAACCCTACAAGTTAATAGTATGTTTATTTTCGCTCAGTGTAGACTGAGCATTTCTTTATGTAAATGCAAAGTTTCAGGATTTTCGGTTATAAGGTATCCTGTGAATGGCCGTTGGGAAAAAGTGAAGCTACCCATTAGGTTATCATTGAAACGAAGGTTGACATGCAAACATGTAATGATTTCAAGATCTTTAAAAGATTTAAAAGGAAAGTTGACTACATCACTACATTCACATGCCTTCCTTTGGCACTTGTTTTTAGTGTTATGTCATTGATAACATGAAACCAGAACATTGCAAGTGGGTAGTTCAAGAATAAGCATGGGGCAAAGTAAACTTTGTTACTTTCGGACTTTGACAGTGGTCAGTTCAGTCAGTAGTTCATTTTTATTCCATGATGCTTTGTGTCTAATGTGGTTGAACCTGGTAATTTGTTGGGCTCATGATTATTAAGCACGCACGGATACAAACAAAGTAACACAAATACAGTAACGTGCTACAGTAACGACACCATACATCATCAGGCATCATTGAAATTCAATAAACCAGATTATAGGAATCAACTTCTAGATTGGGAATACCAGTTTTCGAGTACAAAGTAACCGTCAATTTTTTGTTGGGATTTTGAAATTTGAAAACAGCTAATCGAATATTCCGGTTTATTTTGTTTACTTTACGTTCAATCAACAAAAACAAGACACTCCCACTATACCATGTGCAGTCCCTGCCTGCCGCAAACTTGGAGTGATACAAAATAGATGCGTACCTAACTACATACTCATTCCCGTTTTACAGAGGTCAGGTCATCTAGTATGAAAACTTCAAATATTACTAAGAATCTGTCATTTCTAATTCATTCTAGTCACTGAGCGTATCCTTTTCGTAGAGCTAGTTGGTTTTGGTATTGAGTTTTTCACATTAGTAAATACATAAAATACTATTTTGATTTTGCGGAAAACCCCTACTTTATTTTAGTAACTGTACAAATAGATTGCTCGCATAAGTTCGAGTTTACTTCTTAGTATTTATTTATTTATAATTTGTAACCTTGAGTTAGCATATTATATAAGCGTCTATGCGGAATTTCAGTTGCGGATTACCATCCCCTGGGTCACATTTCCTACTAAGAAAAACGTGCACATCAGTGTACTGCGTTCTTATGTTTTATGCAAATGTGTACCATGTTGATCGACGATAAATTCTAGAAACTTTAAACAACATCAATTTTAAGAGGTCACAAGCAAATGGTTTACCGTGCATTCCTCAAACACGATATTTACTAGGTATAAATATTTATTTTATTTTTAAAATCACTTTCAGTACCCCTAAAAAACTTGACAATCCAGGTTTATGACGTCAATCGAAAAAGTGGACCCGATCATGGTCTGAATGCAAAAAAATACACTTTGGGATTTTTTGCATCTCTACATCGGTTGAAGTTACATACTAGTGCTTTAGATATCACGTGTAAGTTAGTGCTACTAATTTCTGGATTTTTTTCTTAAGACAGGAAATTATGCAAATATTTTAGACCTACGGAAAAATACTGAAAACCACATTATCTTTTTTTAGCTTAACTCTTCCTTCCTACAGATAGAATTTTCTATTACAATGAAACATTGATATAATTTACAATTCGTCAGAAAATTATGCATTTGTAGGATTAAACAATGTAATCTGGTTAAATAAAAGCAAAAAATAAATAAATTGGGAAACCATTTTGTAATACAGCAGTAGGCGGTCGTTTCGTTTGTGTTTCGTTTTGAGTTAATATCTAGGAACGGCAGTATAAAACATTATTGGCTCTTTCTTGTGCATTTCCTATTTTTGCTTATGCTATACTTCCGGCTTGTAGGCAGCATATATGCTCATCCCTTTGTACAGCAAGGTTGAGTATCACGGTCGACAACCCAGTCCATCGCCACACTGAATGGCCAAAAGGTTCAAATGTCATAAAAGCTGTAAGTAGGCATCACCATGATGTGTGATGGATGTACTGATCATAGACATGCTTCATGAATTCTGATATGTTCTGAATGACCAATCCTCATCCTATAACTACCAAACATTTTTTCATAATGACTAACGCTTCCCGAACCTAACCAATATCTGAGCAAACTGAAACTGAGAACTATTCCACCATAGTTGTAATATATTAGGTGTGTTAGTGAGACAAACGGGATAAAGAACGCTCAAAGAACATAAACATACTGTTATGATTGATACGTCTAAGTAACGGCTAAAATGTTACTTGTTAGCTTGTTAACAATAACTTAATTGACTAGCGTTCATCTTGTTTACATGCACATCCTCCGGTGTCCTGCACTTTTTTGTTTATCAAGTCAACAGGCAATCTAGACTAGACAATTTGCCTCGAGTATTCAATGAGGATATTATTATATAGATTTTACTAAGCTTTAGTATTCTATGCATGTACCACACATAGATATTGATCATCTCTAGTAATTAGAGATTACTGTGACTTTTTATACAGCGCGTGTGACTTGTTGCACGTAGCTATTTTATATTTACTTCCCCATACTTAGTCTCGTGCTTTTGTGTACGCAAACCAAATGGTTATGACCTGTCAAAACAAACGAACGCAACAAAAAAGGTTCCTTCCAGCTCTTCTCCCAACTGGAATTAAAGGTGTAAAAACAGCCTACCAGCATCAAACTTTCCTAGCCATTACTGTGTCCATTTCCGTTACTCGATTCTGGATAACAGGTTAATACTTTTTGGAACAGTAGTGTATAAAGAGTGCTGACAATCTTATTATAAAGATGGTGGGAGGATATTGCAGAAGATTAAGATCTGTTTTGTCTACATGTCCTGTTACTAATTTCCAACTCGAAGCTATACTATAATCAACAAAAGTACTACAATCATTGTAGTACAATGAAAGAATTAAAATGAACATGTACGCATGACTAAAGAACTGAGTCATATTATGTGCATACTTCCTAAGGAAGCCTTTTTATTTTGAGTAATCATCTAGAAGTTAGAAGACTCCTGCTTCCCTGCCTGGATAAATGTAATATGAAAGTATTATATATAAAATATTCTTAATAATATCCTTATCCTGGTTGTTCACAAAAAAACTAACAAAGTGATCTTGTCTTCAGGATTTGTGCTTGCAGATAGCCGAGTTCCAACATTATTACCGGAAATTTGTGTATGAAGCATAAGATATGTTAATTATAGAAAACAATAACTTTATTGTTTTTTCATACTTATACACCTTATGATTTATGCAGCCAGAAAGTACGAAGAGAAGGAAGGAATTTGTATATAGGTAATAGGTATCCTCTCTACAAATACGGTACTAATTGACACACTTAGAATGATTCTAAATTTTGGGAATATACTTTGTTGAGCAACCGTTGATAGTTTAAAAATGTATGCTGGGTTAAACCTGCATAAATTTTATCTCACGGATGAATAATTTGCATGTCATAGTATGGAGTCCAAACACAAATCCAAAATGAGAGTTCCAATTGTAATAATATTGCTTGGAAGAAATAAGAATACACAATAATCCAGTTTAACATTTTTTGTCTTTGCAAATCTTGACATTTTTAAACATGTCATTGGAACAGCATTAACCTTGAGAATATAAAAAGAATGTTTATACTAGTCGATAGTAAGATAACAAAGTAACTGATGTAATAATATATGAATTGATTTATTATATTTTAATCCAATGCTTGAAATTTTTAAGTACTCATTGCAATGAGTGCCAATGCATTGGTAAGACGTGACCTGCTTTTTTATATAGTCACTCTCTTTCTGCTTTACTTAAGTAACACGTGAGGTAGGTAGACCGGAAACAACTGAAGATTTACGATTGTTTTTAGCATTGCAGACTAAGCTGTAAATATACAGTGCTGAGTGCTGATGAGCTTTTCTTCCTACACACCTTAAATATTTTGTGAGATTATTCTGTAAAAATCTTTTTCAATACAATATTGTCCGTTTTATAACTCAGTTGTGCGTAATATATATACGTGTCTGTTTGTAGTATAAAAAGCATAAAATTCGAACCCCAAGTTCAATGGAATAGGGCCAGTTCAAATTAACATCAGCACTTGTGATCATTTAATATAATGCAGCAGGTTTAATGTAATTCTAAATAAATCAGACTTGAAATTATTTGCGCATTATCTTGATTGTCGCGAATTTCGTCGCGACTGCTATCATTAACGGTACCTAACTATTTGTTGAACTTAACGTGTTTGTTATAAGGTATGAAGGCAATGTCTTTAATGTGCGTGTTATTCCATAATTCAACTGGATAATCACAATAATGATTAAATTTATAATAGTACAACAACATAAAATGGTACTGTGTGTAGCCTAAATGTTTAATAATGCAATCGAAAGAAGGTGCATACATTTTCAGAGTAAGTAGATGGGTACGCGTACGCACCTTCAAACGTTTGTGTATTAGTGTATTTTTGTAGTTTGTCAACTGGAAAGAGGAAGCTGATTAATCCCAAATGCGCCATAACGTGATACTATTGGGTTCACGCAGTAAATGTTGGATTGGCCTTCACTTTTTACAAAAGGTTGCGGTTCACGATTATATGAACTGCCAAAATGTTTCATTCTTTTTTATTATTCTGCATTGTGAATAGTATAACAAAAGATATATATATTAGGTTTCATGACGTGACTTGTTTATGATTTGGTCCAGACTTAACTGTCACATCTATATGACATAAATTACATATAATTCAATGCACGTTGCTCATAGGCTTTAATTTGAGAGTACGATTTAGAATTCACACATCCAAGCTGTTAAGTGTTGATAAAGACATTTTAAGCTTTAAGGTTTCCGTGCGGGGTCGAAATACTTGGATAACTTGTCAACATTTTCATCAATGACCCATATCCCATAATGCAAACACAATCAAAATAAAATTGCAAAAAATGCAAACCAAAACTCATACAATTGACGCTTTATCTATCAATACTACAAACAATAAACATTATTTTCCTAGTTTTATTTTAGCACGCAAAAATACTTTCAAGGAAATGCAGAATATGTACGTAAAATCTCACGGGTTTACTGATTAATGTTGGTCTTGTATCGCATGCACCATGCATACACCAGTTTTTAGCTTCGGTTGCCAAAGTCAAAGTATACTGAGAGAGAAAACAAGCAAATCACATTTAAACAATTTTCTTTCACGCAATTGTTCTCAAACATGAGAGAAAATTATTATACAAAATATCAAAATTCTGAAAGGAATACGTATACTGCAGTCGAACTAACTGGATCGGAAAACTACCAAATCGACGCTTTGAAGAAAAAGTGGTACACAACAAAATAGTTGACCCACGCTTGCCCTTGAATTTTATTTTTTATGATTTCCAATGCTGGAGAATGTTTATAAAAATGCATTTCTTCCTTAAAAGCTGAAGTTTTGGGAAAACCTTTCATGTTTTGAATTTATTAAGTTTTAGCAAGTCAATTGAGCAGAAATTAGTTCCTTACAGATACAAATTAGTGAATTCAATTTAAGCCGTAGTATTTTTACTGGTTTACTGGAACTTACTGGTATAGTAAAGTAAAAAATGATCTTCACGCCAGAAAAGTCAACGCAATGAAATTGCAATTTGTACTACATAAATCATTACATGAAGAAAAGAATTAAATACCACGTCCTCAACGCTTTAGTCCTCTAGGCATTAGAGTTCCATTATGCTTCATAATGTTTTTCTATTACAAATATGCTCATTAGTGCAGCAATCGTAATTATGCTTTTTTCAGGATGATTACATTTCGTTATAATAGTTGAAGCATCAAACAACAAACGCTTTTGAAGTGTGTTTTAGGAATATTTACAACGTGTTGTATATTGCCGGCCTTCATTGTAGATTTATCGTGCAGCTTTCCCCGGTGTTGGATAGCCTTTTTGTTTGGTACAAAGTCATTTTGTTATAAATATAAAAATGTGATCATAAGGTTTTCTTTGACAGCTGGAGGTAACTTTAGGAAAAAAACTAACATGATGATGAAACAATCAATTTAGAAAGCTGCAACGCCCCAAAAACCTGGAATGTTTATTGGAAATGATGACGTACTTAATCCTTCTGTTGACCAAGTCATTGTAATTGAAGACATTGGGACCCAATGATTGGGTATATAAAAAGTTTACTTCTCAAAACAATTGCTCATGTAATTTCACTACATTTAATACCATGTACTTGCGCAACAAGTTTTAAAGCTGACTTAACGTATTATTTTAAGAAGGGTCATTCATAGTTAAAAAAAGAGTGAACAAAATGCATAGAACGAAATTGTAAATTATCTCGCTGGCATTGAATAATATATATTGTATGTTAACAATGCTTGGACCAGTGCTTCAGGTTTTTGTGAAAGGAGTTGTGTAGCAAGTTCTAGAATTCTCTATGTGATGCTGGAGCCAAAAGATCGTAAGATCAGTTTTTTGCAATGTTTAAGGAATTTTTAGCCATCCCTAAATATTGTATTTTGTATAAAGTATACTGGTTGTCGTTTTTACTTGCATCATATCATTTCAAGGTTAGGCTAGTTTTTAGCTAAATTTTTACAATCTTGTCCTTGGGTTTAGTGAAATTTTGCTACTTTATAGTTAGCAACAAGCTTTGTATTGTTTTCTCTTGCGAGTGTAAACACGAAACCTACAAAATTTGCATAACAAATTGTTACTGAGATAAATAACCCTTCTACACATCATAGTTCATTATACACACACGAAGAAAGGGACTGTAATAGGGCTAAAACCGCTATTAGTACTCTCAGTAAGTCGGTGTGAGATGAATCATACATGAGAAAATTTGTAGTGTATTTTTGAAACAATGAATTACACACCTACAGCAGGAATATAGTTACGTGTTCCGTACTATTAGTAGATATGCCTAAATATATCTCTGACTTATTGCTTATACCGTCGAGTGCTACATTAAAAGCATGACATTCTTGCGTGCAAAGACCTGAAATTATCATAAAATGTTGTCTGTGTGAATCAATTTTTCTACATCAATTGTTGGGATACAACATACTGTTTGGTTTTTAAAATATCATGTTCTAGCAAATCTGGTTCCTGACCACGGTCAAATTACGTATTCAGTTGGAGTATTCCTCATATAAAGAAGTCAGTTTTGAATGCGCAAATATTCGTATTTACGTCATTGCCTTGCCCTCTTGTCATGAACAAAAAAAAATGTTGTTTAGATTAGTCTGGTTATCAAAAGATAATTTAAGTTGCAGCTATATTATTTTTATAGTAATATACATTTATTGTCTTTGGTGGAATCTTCTGGATTATATAATTTTTTTTAAAAGTAAACAGAAAAACATGCAGCTGGCATACTAGAACTTCTCCATAATTAAATATACCAGGTGCGATAAATATGATAGCTTTTAAAATTTACCATTTACGGATTTAAATTAGCCCAACTAAAATTGGAGGGCCGATACATGAATACAGGGGAATGTATTTATATTTATGTGAAAAATTTGCATATATTGCATATCAGCTCAAAAAATGATTCCTAACATAAAATTGAAATGAAATAACAATAGTACTATAGCCAATAGCCATGTCTAACTTTTACTTACGAATTCATTTTACCGATTGTTTAAAAAGTAAAATTTGGTTTTATACTTAATTTAATTTCATTATGCCTAACCCGGATTAGTTTTCATTAAAAAATTTAAACTTAAACTAACTTCATCGAACACTTTATTCGTTTACAATAAAAAATTTACAAAGGTTACGATTCTTCTCTCTGGACGAGTTAGCAAATTTAATCTACATAACGATTATTCACATCGGTTTTTCCAAGTCTAAGGATTCATCTCGTTCAGTACTAACTATTATGCAGCGTAAACTATAAGAAAAAATGTAAAACACCTTTCCAAAAAAGTGCGAATAATGACAGATTACACGACAGCGGAGACATTAAAGCAAACACTACTACAATGGAAATGAAAACCGTGATGAGTAGACCTGTGTTACTTCAATAATTGGAGTATCTGCAGATTTTACTCTCGCTATGGACAATTAACCTTGAAATAAAAGATTTAATTAAGTGGCGCGTGTTTACATTATGCGATTCCATTACGCGAACAAGCAACCGTAACGTGGTGTCCCTGATCTTCTTGAGAACTTGTGACTTGTGCATTTATACGAAATCATTTTTATAGAGAAACGCCGGTAGTTTGCATCCCATTATGAGAACACCATAGAGCACCGTCATTTATGATAAAAAACGAGTTTTAAATGTAACTTAGTTGTTACATGATTAGACGAACCTAATATTGTATAATTATTCAACAAAAATGTAAAAAACAAGATAGTTTTTTTACAAACACAATTAAGTTTTTTATTGAAAATATTCATCGCATACGTCATTTCCAATCTCAATGAACAATTTTCTTTCTTGCATTGTAAACTTGTAATTCACAACAAATCTAGCTTTCCGCATAATCAGTCAGAAAATTTCACTTTGGGCAAGGGCAAAATGTTTGTGGACAAGCTTATTTTAATGTTTCAAAAAACAATTAGAACACGTACTTATAAGCACGTGCAAGACTTTTCAGGCATTTATTAGATTTCTTTGAATGCAAAATACTACCATAGGGGATTTATTTACAAAAAACTACCATTATGAAGCTTTGTCCAAGTAATCAGAATAGGTTTTCTGCATTTATAAAATTACCCTTAGTCCATTAGGCGGTTCATGCAAAAACTGCTTGTTGAAATGACTTTCAGTTAATTGAATGTGACAAAAAATTGAAATTCTTGAATGTGAGATAAATCACGTGCAGTCTTTAAACGTTAGCGATACATCGGTCATCAGTTATCAAGAAACTTCTGTTCATTGTCTGTGTGGTATTTATGTTTACGTTACGGTTTGCTTCTTTCGGTTGCATGATCCAGTCATGAAAACTACGACTATGACTATATTATGTTCGTTTACAGGTCCAGTCGTCTACTCAGAGATCTCAAAAAGAAACTTCTTTCTAAACTTCGTTTTGTGTGGTTTTTCTCTTAAATCAACGTTTGCTTAAACAATATACATCCTACAAAACACCGCTTAAGTAAAACGTTCTGTGTGGTGCGCTGTATAATATATGTATAAAACGCTGTATTTTACCGTTGTTTAGTTGAATAGAAATTGCGTGTACGTTTGGATGGTGGCTAATCAAAGTTTAAGTATAATAGCTTTACTTTTTATAATGTTCATGCCCCTTAGGATAAGGTCCAGGTCCCTGTGCGCCACTATAGGTAATGCCTTGCTACTGTTTCCCAACTTGTGCAATGCCCAACCCAATGCCGACTGCTTATGAACACAGGCCAACATGCCTGCAGAATAAGCCATGAGAGAACTACTCTCGACGGTCGCGGTTACTCAAGTAGCGAGCTGAAGTGCCACAGCTTTATTATATATCTTCATCTTTGCTCTATTGAGTACAATCTGAGTCATGTTGAATGCGTACAGAGACGCGACAACAGTCATAAGCTGTCATACCCGCTACATCCTCCCCGGGTTTTCTATTAGTCCGTAGGACTCTCCTCCCCCGCTGAACAAAAAATCATTCATAATTTTTTTATACAAAATTAATTTTCGTTACATAAATCCAATCAGAACACAATCATACTGTAAAACTATTTCATTTTGACATTTTAACATTTCTTGACAGAATTACACATAATCATGTCGCTTAAAAAATGCTTTGTACCTTCATTATTAGAGTCGCACTTTCGTAATGTATTTCTTTTCCAAGTCCAAATACTTGATAATAACATGAAATTTTCACCACGACTGAGCAACATTTGCTTACATTTAAACATATACGACATACGAACATTTAGAAATTTAATAATTCTTTCAATGAAACCAACCAACTAGTTCCATTCGCAATGTAAGCGAGATTGATAGTACCGCATTTCAATCAAAACACGACTGTTTGTAACTCTACTATTACAATATTACATAACAAAACCAATCACAATGCCCCAGTTTCAGGCAATCAAACATTACATACATTTTTCTACTTTTTTTTCATATAAACTTTCATGAGTTCCTACAGAATTCATCTGGACCAAACCCGATCGTGTACTCGAATTTCTGCAATCGCTACACTATTTTGTGGACCCGATTCAGAATAAAAACGTAAATAACTATTCATGAGTTCCTACAGAATTTATCTGGACCAAACCCAATCATGTACTCGAATTTCTGCAATCGCTACACTATTTTGTGGACCCGATTCAGAATTAAAACGTAAATAAGACGCTACATCATCATTTGATGGACCCGTCATGTCCGTGCGAGGACTATCTGCCGCCGTGGGCTAAACATTCAACATAACACAACAGTACTGCTAATTCCGGAATTAGATGAGCTCTTGAAAACTTTACCCTTTTTTTGTCTGTCCGAGTACCGTCCGTACTACATCAAGAAAGAGGAGCATATTTCACTACAAAATTCAAACTTTTCATACATTTTGCTGAACTACAGCCCTGGCCAATATCATGAAGACTATTATTCAACAAAATTTCTACATATCTGAATTTCTTTTGATTGGACTATGCTTTAAATTATAAACAAAAACCATTAGCTATGCAGGCAGTCACAAGTTGATCAGGCTCGTCTACTGCTTGTATTCTCATTACATGAAAACTTCTGTCTCTCAGAAATCAAAAGAAAAATCGTTAGTAACACAATTCATCTTTCTCATTAAATCATTCTTTGAATTTCTCCGTGAATACACTTCTACCCTTTCACAACCATCGATTTCTAACATAATTACACAGCTCATTCTTTTACAAAATCTCAATTACAATTTCAAAACACTTTTTATCTCCATTTTCAAGTCACATAACGCATACAGGTTTCGACATTTTACAACATTTTTTCTTCTAAATTTTTTTTCAATTCCTTTTATCTCGTAACAAAACTCAATTATTCGCTTCATTCCAAAATAACACAAGCATTTACATTTTTCTTACAAATTCCCTTGTTCATGAGATTGGCTATTATTATAGTGAACCATTTGAGTGCCAGAAGTACCAGGATTTTGACCTGAAGACTCGTTTGTATTTCTTGGACAATTTCTAGAAATATGCCCTACTTTGCCACAAGTGTAACATTCTTTGTCAGAATGATCTCGAGTATAGAATCTCGAAGTTTCAGCCCCAAGACGCGATCTAAAATTAGAATTGTCACTGGGATGCCGGTATTCATGAACTTGCCCTTCACCGCTATCATTACCATATTCATTAGCATCGAAAACTTCGTCTAGAAGAGACTCTTGGTTGCTTGCCTCAAATGTGCTAGCACAAAATGGAGGTAAGCGTGTGTGACGATTATTCATCTTGTCACTTGCTCTTACAGTTTCGATTGCTAAACTGGCTTCTTCCAAAAGTTCATTTACCGTAGTGCATTCACCCATGTGAAGACACAAATCGGGAATCAATCCTCTTTTTGTTCTCAACACAGTAACTGACTCTTCTTCATTTGGATATACTTGTCTTGCTAAGTTAACCATTTCATAGACGTATTGTTCTACTGGCTCATTCATTTCTTGCTTTCTACCGAGTCTGTCTTTTCTTCTTTCCTGTACTAAAGGACTATCATACTTTTCACGAAAAATTCTTTTAAAGTCATTCCAAGACTTAATTGTAGTTGAGACACTGTCGTACCAAAGCTTCTTTGAAGGATCTTTTCCTATTATTATGCTAATTACCTCATGAAAGCGAGCTTCTACAAAACCTTGACTTTTCAGGTACTGTTCACATTGTTCAAAGAACGTATCTGAAGTTATTTTATTTTCATTGTACGTAGGTACGTTAATAGCCGGGTTCATTGGAACAACCCTGACGCTAGTTGTACTTGCCAATGAATGCTGCATAAGTAGCTGACTAATGCGTGCAAGTTTTGTAGGAGAAAGATCCTTTAAAACTGGATCTGTTGCTAGGTTAGGTAGCATACTCATCTTTAAACTTTCAACTTCTAATATATTTGCATTTACTTTAGGTACTGTTCTATTTCTCAACTTTCTGGAGTTTTCCGTTTCTACTTACCATCTATTTGTTCGTTCACAATGAATAGAAAATCTAGATCAAGAGCATTGACTTCTCTAAACATTCACAAAAAAATATGCATAATCTCATCTTTACTACAATGACATTTTCTGCTACTCTATTCATCAAAAATGTTGCTTATCGGAAACTGGACATTGCTAGCTTACCTCTGAAATTTCTGTCTAGATTCAGATCGAAAAATGCTACTTTTCATGCCTTTCAGGAACACTAGTGTGATTAAACTGAATTTCCATTTAATTATTCATTAAAGTGCGTGCGTTGACGCGAGTCTCACTTATACTACGTAATGACAACGTGACGGTGCTCTCTTGCAATTTATCTGTCTCTATTTTCTAGGTTATTTGTGCGTTCGGTGACGCGATTGTGTTCATTGACACGAAATAACCTTTCTTTTTTAACTACTAGCGTTCGTTGACGCGAATTTTAAAGAGACGGCCTAATTGCGTATCGCAGACGCGATTGCGTTCGAAGACGCGAGCCTTAATAGTTAACTTAATTCACTTACATAGCGTTGAAACTGATGAGACGCTTTGCACCAACAGAGCACCACCGTAGGCTGCTATTTACACCTTTTCTTTCTAACGGGCTTCTTTCTTTTCTTCACTGAAAAAAAACTAATAAAGGCACACGGTTTTCCTTCATTTATTACCAAAATTGGTTATTTTTATTAAAATGCTTGTTAATTTTTACTTAAAACCTGACTAGTTTTTTTTTTCATTACCAACACCCGGTCTTCAGCTATTACACCACACCCAGATGTTACCAGCCCAAAAAAGAAAATTACCAAATCTGCTTAGTCACTGAAAAGAACAGATCTCAGGCCAAAAAAAATACCCATTAGTTCAATTTCCGCAAAAATAAAATACCATTTTAGCCCAAATTAAAGTAATATTTGTGGTGGTGAGTGGTTCTCCACCTCACACTATTATTCACCTTTTTTTCACACGCTCCCTGGATTTTCCTCCAATCTTCCACCGAAATCCACCAGAAAACTTGCTTCCAGATTCCCGAGTTTCCTTCCAGTGTTCCAGGTCCTTTTATTGCTGCAGGTTCGCCAGATATAATGTTCATGCCCCTTAGGATAAGGTCCAGGTCCCTGTGCGCCACTATAGGTAATGCCTTGCTACTGTTTCCCAACTTGTGCAATGCCCAACCCAATGCCGACTGCTTATGAACACAGGCCAACATGCCTGCAGAATAAGCCATGAGAGAACTACTCTCGACGGTCGCGGTTACTCAAGTAGCGAGCTGAAGTGCCACAGCTTTATTATATATCTTCATCTTTGCTCTATTGAGTACAATCTGAGTCATGTTGAATGCGTACAGAGACGCGACAACAGTCATAAGCTGTCATACCCGCTACATTTTCTCTACTTTTTTTCACATAAGGATGGATTTTTAATTTTGAAGATCAATGACAATACAACGTTAGCAATGCAGCTAACCTTCACTATGTTTTGAAGAGTGTTTAAAGTTTGAACATCAACATTTGACAGCACTAAGTCATAATTTTTTATTTAAATGCATTTATATGATCTTTTTGTCTGTATGTAACTGATTTTTTATATTGTTTTCGCATTTTTCTACCTTTAAAATGTTCTTTAATATCCTTAGCTCGATTATCTTAAGGTCAGTATCACAAGTAATTACTTTCCTTTTCAAGCATTACAAAACATTCACGCAATTTGGATGAAGTAGCTGTTTAATCCATTTCAACTGGTACAATACAACGATTTGCATATTATATGAGCAATACACTTTTAAGCATTTGAAATTCAAAATTATAATTGAAGATTTTACATTTACACACCTACAACATTCAAGAGATTATTCAATATTTTCGTCAATCATTGTGTATTAATATCAATTTTATACATATAACAGTAAACAGTTTGGTAAATTTTACTTGCACGCACAAACCATGTACTTGGCTTGTTGGCTTTAGCTTGTATAAATATAATGCTTTTTCTTTGAATTAGACGTAATCACCAAGTTCAAAGATAACTGTAGAAGACAGTATGGATCATTATAACATAATTCGGGATTTGAAAACAAAAACAACTCCACTATCTTTTAATAATGTGGGAACGGGCTACATTTTTGTATCTCAAAATGATGTTTCATGTTAAAGCGTAGCTATTCGTATTAGAATACAAATAACATTGGGAAAAACTACAACGGAATTTTTAATTGGCTGCTCTTTTGGCTGTGGCAATTTGCTTGCGTATTAAACTTAGTAAAAATCAAAAGAAGGATTATTGTACACGTTTTTCATATTTTTACAGAATAAGAAGCTGATAATGAAGGAGATGACACACCTCTGCAAAGTTTTATATTATTGAATGGCAAAAACGTATGTTGCAGTATTTACAACCATGCATCATCATCGATCATAATCACTACAGTATTCCTTAACAGCAGAATGAAGAAATATGAGCTAACCTTCATGACAAAAAACTGGTAGCCCTAAAAAGACAGTTGATCGCAACCGTTTACACACATTAAAATTGTATTATCACCCACAAAAAATGATCTATGATAATGACAGTTTTGATCATGAAATCTTACGTATTTGCTGAACCGCATCCATAATATTAAGTGACCATATAAAGTTTGCATTGGGCTTACACTGCACAATATTGCATTGCATTTATTTTGCATCAAATTTTGTGAGATTCTTTTGCTGTCAGTAATTATTGTCCTTTAGCGAGCTGTCCATTAAATGTACGCGCATTGCTTTGCATGGAATGATTCTGCTAGTGTGCAAAAAAGTGTAAGGGCTCAAGCGTCTTATCTGCACACGAAAGGTGCCCACAAATTTTTAACTTTGAGTTAGACAATTTACTTGTTGGCTTGCTAGACATCGAATTTGTGATTTGTTTACAAGTGTAATCACAACTTGTTAGGAAATACACATTGGATAACGTGAATATGGTATAAAATATAGAATGCAGATTATAATGGTTCTGAAATGGCAACAAAATGATTTACAATTATGTTTTTAAAATTTTGCGTGGTTCTGATCAAAGGGAAACTAAATTAAAAATTGACACTGACATTTACAAGAAAAGAAGAAAAAAATGTATAAATATTGCAAAGTTCGTTGGTACACATCACAAAAATAATATATGCAATTAGAAGCCTAAACTCTTAACTTATTTGCATGTGGCTACCTTGAATATTTTAAATAGTTTTATAAATTTGTCTAAAATGGACATGTGCAAATTGTACCATGATATGCCGGTATTGATTTCTGTTTCTAGTCTAAAATTGTTTCATTGATTGTGATTAGGAGATTGTCCTTTCTCTTAGAGAATTATAGAATTCTAGTGATTTTTAGGAATAAATTTCTGTTTCGCAATATTTAAAAGTGTCTCAATCTGTATACTGCTATCAATCATAAATCAAGAGTAAGAGCCCGTGTATCATAATTTTAAACGGCAGGAGGAGGTCCGTCTTACACTGACAAATTTAATGTCCATGCATATTATGATTTCACATTCAGCATTCACAAGACTCAAGTAGTTCACATTTTAGATTAATTCAAAATCCACTGGTTGTACCACCGTATTTTCATCATTCAAGATTCTAGCAAATGCATCCTAATAGCAAAAGCAATTTTAGTAAAATTTTACTGCCAAAAACAGTAGTTTTCGAAAGGCACACACATAAGCCGTATTTTCAGTGTCACTGTAAACTGATGAGAATAAATTTGGGAGATATCATTATTCTAATTGAGATGCGTAAATACTAAATGGCAACTGATTAAACTCCATAATGAAATTGCAGTTATAATATGTTGTGCATCCTTTATCGTTGTTATACAAGTTACAATTATCGTGTTTTTGTGCGTACAGCGATACTTTACTTGCATGCATAATTCGGTGTACACATAGGTGAGTTATTGATACATGACTCAATATTTGAAATTGTAATATTTTTTGAAATGTTTACAAACAATTTTTTTGCTGTTACAACGGTGAAGGGCAAGGATTGCGTAGTTTCTAAAGGTCTCCTTGCGTTTTTCCGATGAAAAAAGTCTTGATTGTAGTAAATGAGTTCAATGATGTAACAATAACAAGGGTTTCGAAGTATTTAAAATTGCCAGCATTCACCACAATTGCCACCGCAGCTTACCCTTACCCCCACCAACGTGTTATCAGGTAAATGACATGTACCGTTGTGAATAATGAAGTAAACAAATACTCAGATATCCACTACCAAGTGTCAAGTGCAAAGAAAAAAGGTGAGGTGAAGGCATTGGACTTGATGCCGTTAAGTGTTGCAGGAAGATAATTTGTACTTAGTACATAATGAGGTGACAAATGCTGATGTCACACTTATGCATAAAACAAGGCTTTGATCAACGAAATTCTACCTCTATGTTATTTTAAATTTTGAAATTTAAGTAGCAATTTCAATTACTAGTAGTATTTACTTTAGTTGATGTTACTTTATACACCTCAACTTCAAAGGTCAAGGCACAACGAGGATAAACATTTATGCATTTATATTTTACAGATAGGTAAGTAGCTAGCTAAAAACATATACAAGAAATACTCATATTATGATTTCTTTTATGATATATTCAGCCTGCTAAAGTGTGTTTTAAAATTCCAACTGGAGATTATACCTTTAATTGATAACATCACTAATTTAACCCATCACAAACACCAAATTATTCATTAAATACAACCTAATTTGAAGGGCATATGCTGTTAAAGTTTATTTTTTAAAGAGATCATTTACTTGGATTTTAAATACCATAAATTACAAATTATAAAATGGTAAAAAAATTGAAATCAGTGAAATGTTTCAAATATATTTTTTCCAAATTAAAATTCTATGCAGCTTGTTTCATATGACATTGGTACTTTTTAATATGGGGTACAAACTAATAATAAATGATCGTTAACATTTAATCATCTCGGACAATAACTTTTGAGCGACTTTCGGCTACTGTACAAGCAAGATACTGACAAATGATGCACATTTGTAACAACAATCACGTTGTCGAAGATGAGAGGAGTACAAATAACAGCCTAGGTAGTAAGGTAGTAATATTTATCGCTGTAAACAAGTTGTTTGAAGACGATTTACCTTCATGAATAACAACGTACCTGCAAGAATGCAACCTTCCACATGCCAAAACTTATAGGCGCACTTTTTACCACAAACAGTTATATGATATCAGATATGATATAATGAAGATACTGTACTATTTGTGTTTTTGCAAAAGTACTTACCACTTACCATGCAGTGCTCACTGGTTATTTACCACAGACAAATGCACTTAATTGCAATCTTTGCAATACATTAATTCATTTCTAACGTCAATTCAAAAACTGATATGCATAATATGATACGATTACCGTTTATTTAAACGAATATTATATCAAATCTCAAAATGCACCTTTATAAATTAAAAACCTTTTTTTCAAATTCAAGTACGCGTTAAAAGTGTTATACAACACTGGCATTTGACACGTCTTTCATCTTACTTGACAAATGTTTTTCTTTTTGCATAAAAGTGTTGAATCGTTTTAACAAGCTTCAATTCTTGTTTTTGCTTCAGCTTAAATCCTCTTGCATACACATGATGTACCCCCAATTATATAAAGTTGTTGTAAACAAGGACTTTATATTGTAGAAGTAAGCACAAACACTAATCATTAAGTTTTTAAATATAAAGCTTTGCTTTCTTGACGCATCTGACATCTAATTATTAGCTAATCTGGTTTACTGGTGGTACATACAAAAGAATCATTGACTGGCAACAGCACACCGTCGTCGTCCCTAGGTTAACAAGGAAGGACACAGGAACTATTATGAGACTTGCGATTGACCTGATTTTGTAGGTTTTTGGAGGTTGCAAACAGTCAACACTGGACTCAAAAAATGGCTGCATCATAACATCCTCCTTCATCTTTATCATAATATACCATACCAATACGCTTAAACGATTTAATCTTTTCATGACAATGATAACATTTGTGCAGTGATGATTGATTCCGCGTTAGCCGACGGGCTTACTTTGGGGAAGTGACGTGTTTTTGCCAGACAAAAAATATAAACTTGATAAATATACTAAACTTTGCTTCTAAGTTTGACAGGCGACAGATCTCGTACATCGTTCTGTACATCTATTATTTGTTACTGTGTAGCATCTTTGTGTAACAACGATTAACAACGCCCATAAATGTTCTCTTTATTGTTTCAAAATGTTGGATGTCATTTGTTCGTAGTCAGTTTTGTAATTAAATAATTAGCTTGATGCGTTGATACTTTAGAAGGCATTGAAAAATCCCTTTTGTAAAATTAATGAGGGTTTATGGAAAAAAATTATTTATTAGAAGGAACCTTCTTTATATACGTATTGATTTACTTTACAAACTATAAGAAGGTGGGCGCAAAAATGCTTTTAATGTTTTCATATTGTCATTCAAACGATTGTCAAATGTTGTTGTACACTGATTGTATGTTTAGTGGTTAGGGGCCATCCATTTAGAACGTTACGCTGAATTGCCACTTTTTTGGTGCATGGGTGCCTCATGTTCGCCAATGTTACGCATGGCTGTAATGGGTGGGTGCCTAACGTTACGCTTTGCAAAAGATACTAGTCGTAATCAAGTACAAAGAATAAGCGATTTATTTTTAAAATTCATTTACTTCTGAGAGGCTAAAGTGGGACGATTAATCTAAAAGTAGATGATACTTTGACAATTGACGATTAATGTTTTTCGTAGAATACTACAACAACCACTACCATCCTAACACTACTACTACTGCCGCTACTACTCCTACTACTGCACGTGGATTTTGCTTATTTTAATTATTAAAATTTAATAGATATTACTTTAGGGTTTTCCACAGTTTTCAAATATGTTTGCATATGTGACTTTTACAGTTGTAAGCTTTACAACCACCAAAAATTGAGAACACTCCTACAACACCCCAATTCCCTAAACCCCTCTCAAACATCACACCATCTCTGTACCGTATACAGTTTTGCTTGTTGCAAAGACGCTAAAAAACCATGAGTTCAAGTGACGCCTTAAAACTGTGAATTCAGGCAACGTCTTCAATTGGTGAAATCAAATGACATCTGTAAAACCAGGGGTTCCTAACAGCATCATTTTATTACAGTTACAGAAAGTGATATGGTTAAATGTATTCAGAGAAGATACGTAAATGAGATTTACACAAAATATCACATATTATACAACCTACAAATACGAACAAAGATTAAAAAAGAAACATCATACCTAAATTACGTTCTTAAATGCTTTACCACACAAGATATGATTTTAAAAGAACAAGAACATTCCATTTAACATATATTTCGCGCATAAATTAAACACATATCAATTTCAGTAACCAACTTTATGCATACTTCTAAAAATGTCACTTAATTCTTTGGGTCGCAGATGATAACATCTTTTTAACGTTTTTCACTTGCGCAACGGTGCAAAAACCTGATGAAACCGCCGAAATACTCACAACAAAGTCGACACCACACTAAAAAATTTTGGTATTAGTATTTCAGAAAATGTCAAGCATCAACTTTTTAAAAATTAAGCCAGTATTGCGTAACGTTACGTTTCGGTTGGGTGCATGACTCCATTACGTTACGCTGAGTTACGCTCTGGAGATATGGGTGCCTGCCTAAAATGGCGAACGTTCTAAATGGATGACCCCTTAGTCATGAAGTAGTCATTGACCCAAGTGCCCATGTGTGGCTTAGTGTCGTCACATCTTACGCATACACATGTGACTTCAAGTTCTCTTTGGTACATGTTCACCTCCTTGGGGTCAGTTGAACTTGAATGCAACTGCCTGGGATTTTTACTGGCGCTGACGCCAATGGTTAATATAGCGCAAAATGACAAATACGACAGGCATTGATTTTATGACTTGTTGTAGAACGTCATAAGCGGCATGTGATGGAACTTCCTGAAATCGGAAGTGCTTTTTTCTGAGCTTCTTTAATTAATTATGTGACACGACTAGGTTATATGAGGGTGACAAAAATTTGATGAGATGACACACCTCGTTTCCGCAAGTTATAGCGAGGTCACTAATAAACACATTGTGATTCATGTCCAGTCATCAACAGACAGTTTTGCTGACTCACTTTATTGCAATTACTGGAAGTTTCAAGTAAATGAGCTAATTAATGGAGCGATAGCTATCATTGCAGCGTATTGATGCAAAACATTTTAATGTAAAACATTACTTTGTGTTTGCATGCTTAATAAATTGCATTAAACTGCTCCCTATAAACGTGCAAGTGATTTGCTTATGTCTTTTTACAATTTACCGTTTATGCATTAATTTATCTCAATAGATCTCCAATCTTACTATGAATTCATGCTATAATCTTATTCTATAATTTTTTTTACAGGTTATTCAAAAGTTATTCGTATTTTGCCAGTCTCTTTCATTATTACGTTTTTCATGTTAATATTTTTCAAAGTTGTTATGCTGTATGTTAGCAATGGCATACACTTGTTCAACTTGTGTGGTTGGTGTACTTTTGAAACTAAAAAACTCTGCGTAACAGTAAACAACGTTTTAACTTGTCCAAGTAGTCATGAATGACTGGTTTTTAAAAATAACTAAAGTTGCAAATACAGAACACCTATGGCTTATATTTTTTGCTTTTATATTTAACTGCAGATGTCCCCAACGATGACTGCAACCAGTGACTTGCAAGCACACCTTCCCACTTCACCCACCTTCAAGGGAGGCTGATAACACAAAATACTGCAGACATGCCACAATAATATTATTCATTGTCATTACAGGCATAAAAACTATATTATGATTCAGTGACATGCGACGATTATAATGTCTCTATGATCCTCATGTAAATTATTTCGAAACCGACAACGCAGTGAATTCACGCGACCTGAAATTCCTCCGCGCACGACGACATTTATGGGGAATAGCATTGGTCTCTTAATTTGTGTTGCATTCGACATGTTATATGTCACCTCATGCAACATTCATAAATCATAAAATGGTAATAGGCATAATACAGGGTACATTGTTTTTAAGACTGTGTCAATTCACTTGAATCCTAAAATCTTGAAAAGGCAACAAATTAACTTGGTTTTATGGTAGGATAGCTAACAAGCTTTATTATTAATATGTTTTGTGCAAATGTATATGAGATTTGATTTGCAGATGTGTAGTTTTTTGCAACAAACTTGAATTCAAACCTTCAACAGGTAGCATCACTCATCTCCTAATTTGACCATATCGGTTAGTTTCGATAAAATGTACAGGAATTGAAAACGAAGCTAAGAGTCGTAATCTCTACATCGATTTCAATATCTACAATATATCCTGTCCTTTTTGATAGTGATCATGACTTCAATTCCACTAAAATTAAATCATTCTTCAGATCTTTGGGCAAGGACCTTGGAAAATGAAGTGACAAAACCATGTAATGAAAAAATGTCCAACTTGTAATTTATCTCAAGCATTTGCATTTGCATCCGTTTAAACAGAAATAAGCATATTATTCAGCCTACAACGAGAAAATTAGTGGACAATCTGATAAAAAATTAGAATATTTTACATGGTGCGTCATTTAATTTCAAAGCATAGGATTTTGTGGAGATTTGAGTTTAGTTCTCCATAGGTATTCCTCTTGCAACAATGTAGTTTTGACATTTTATGAGGCAAAATCTGTTAATTATTAACTTTATCCTGACATGAAGCACTAATGTCACTTGTGAATTAGAGTCTTAGAGTTGTCAAATAAGCACATGTGGGTTTTCAATGTCATGTCATGTAGCACTTATCCTTTCACTAAAATTTGTATATGAATACATCATAGCTATTCTGTAGACTACTTTCTTAAGACTTAATTTTGACTGATTTCATATTTCAATATTACGAACTTGAGACTGGGGATACGTTATATCGTACATCATAAAAAAGTTAGTGGTTGTTGTCATTTCATTTTACTTAACATGGCTTTGGGTTGGCGGCTATTGTAACAGCCAAATGGATGCAATCGCCGTCCATAGTTGGTAAAACTGCATGAATTCCCATTAAGAAATACCTTGAAGTTTCCTGAATTACACCCGGTCAGTATTCAGTATTCTTTTAATGCCCTCATAAAGGAAAAGGAAGGACTAGTAAAACGAGGTATTTGTTTCAAGGAAGTTATAGTTCATTTGACGGGATAAAATTTTTGTAAATATTCACATTTTCTTGTAACTTCGTTATTGTTCTCAGTTGATTTAGCAGTAGAGTGAGTGTTCTCGTCATAAATTTTTCATGGTTGATAATGGAACATCAACAGTAATTAGCGTAACCGATGATGATCAAGATGGATGACTGTTATCAATGAAGATGAAAATTACGTTGAATTTGATTGCATGAGTGGATGAATTACTTTTTTGTCTCAAGTATAAATGGGCAAAAACATCAACAAAAGCTACGAGAAATGGAAAATTTTTGTTTAAAAACGATGAGTTCAACTAAACCATTGTTAAAATTTGTTATCAAAATTGCTTTAAATTGCTGTTAGCGAAAGGCTACAAACAAACGACAAATAAGGCAAAAATCCTGGCGGATTGTTGCAATGAACTTTGCTACTTAAGAACAAGAAAAAAACTGGGGAAACACCGGGCGCCAGTTAGTGCAGTGGGTAGATGAGCATTAAAGAAGTACCTGACCAGACGCAAGGAAATACCAGATAGACTTGTCATTCAACTTGTACAAAGTACTCCATTCATCCGATCTGTTCCCTCCATATACAAAATTTCTCGGAATGTAAATGCAAAAAATATTTCTTAAAACGATGGCCAAAAAACCTGTTACGTGGCCATTTTAACTTTTTTTGTGCCTTGAAGATGCTAAAACACAAATTCAGTAAAGGCTTTTTTTTGCAAAAGCTAGCATAGTCATAGTCAATTACACATTATTTTGCATCTCAAAATTGCAAAGAATAAAGTGCTTGTTTTTTTATGTGTAGTAAGGTAGGTAAGGGATAACAAAATGTTACTAAAAAGTTACACCTGTTTTTGAAAGCCCTGAAGCTCAAATGGCTGCTCATCTTTCGAATAAGTACTCTTACAAAAAATGGTGTTTAATGTTCAAATTTTTGTTCTAGAGCTTGCTGCAGACTAAGGTTATTGCAAGCTTGTTTTCAAAAAGTCAACAACAACAAAATTGAATCATGAAGACAAGATGAGTGCCGAACGGTTTGGTTCTCATCAGCCTGGATCAACAAAATTTACGTTTTTTGTTGACAAGTTCTTTGTTGTTTTCGCGTGGTCCACCGAAACATGTTTCAGAGGATTGGAATTTCACGAAGCAAAATTACATGTTCCAAAAAAATTGATTTCATACCAGTCATTATCCAGTAACATGTAAAGTAAACAACAACATTTACTCGTTATTCTGGGGTTATTTCTCTATTGAATGCATAACATTCTCCAAGCCATGCATATTATGCATATATAATGGCAAAATGTATTTATGGAATTGACTTAATGGGAGCCAAATTTAGAAAAAAACTTGATCTTCTAGTTTATGCAATACTCAATACTCATTGCAATTGAATTTACTTGGTAATTTTCTTCTAGGTGGGAAGCAAAGTTGACTTTTTACCTGGTATAGCAAGTTTCATTAGGTGCTACGCCGCAGGCATAGTCCTGATCAGGCCATGTCAGCTAGAAAATCCCAATATTAAATGTGGAATTTTGTTAGTTGTTGTTGGTTGATCGAGTTTCATGGTAGCAGGGTTGGTTTTGCGCCTGTCCATGACAATCCTGTTTTGGCTGTTGTTGGGAATGTCCAGGCAAAACTTCCAATCACTAATGTGTTGCCGTATAGAACTGCTAATTACGATGAAAGATTCTACTACTGGGTGGAATCGTAAAAAGGTTTCTGCATATTCGCACAATCAAGATAATAAAAAGCTTGTAGGTTAATACAAATATATAAAGGGTTCTTCTTACATGCCAACACTTTATCATGACATTATAGTCGAGAAGGTACAAGTGCAAAAGACGTGCATACACAGTTTATCATTGGTAAGGTGGTTATAGCTTGGTACATATATTATTTATATGAACATTTACGTTATTAGACCCAGCAGTACCAATTTTCTTGGCGTGTTTTGGATATAATACTTATGCATAATACTTTGTCTACTCAGAAAGCACATGCATATCGAAGCTCCCACATCATCATCATCATCGCCACAAAAAATCATCGTCAAACGCAAAGATCACAGCTCTGCAGAACCAAGAATTGACGAGAAGCTCTCAGGTAAACAAGCGGAGTAATGTTACAGAGTTTGGCTACCTGTGATGATTCCATATATACCTGAAGAATCACGACATCCGCACTTATTCTTCTCTGAATCGCATTCTATGCCGGTTCATGAAAAGCAGTCTTTATTCTTGGCTGGTTCAGTTTCACTGCACACATCGACTACGAAATACCTTCTTCAGTTTCTATTGAGCAACACTCCTCGTTGTAGTCACCATACTAAATTGGTGATTGTATAATTTCTCGCTGTTGTCTATCTCTTTGTTGCAAAGTAAGCCAAGCCAAGTCTCATCATTCAGCAGCACATCTCCTAAAATCAGAGTTTATATAAACATCCTTTAATTGTTTTAAAGTATATTTTTAGCATAATTTTGAGAGTTTCTTAAGTAAAAGATAAAATTTGCATTTCCTTTTTTATCATTCAATTGCAATTGTGCGTGAATTTCCTATTAATTGTGTCGTTCTATTATTTTACAAACAAGTATACATAAATAGAATTTTAATGGTTTTTGTTTCCAGAATCGAAAGCTTTATTAGCTGTGAAAGGGTAAAGCTAAGATTGTGTTCTCGTCTCTTCTGCAAAGCAAAAAGCAAGGATCGCAACAAGTTTTTCCTTTCAACTCTAAAAACGAATTACATAAGGCAGCAGTCCTTATGAAAAGCAGTTAACGAGTTGGCTTTAAAAAGTCATTTTAAACCATAAAACCCTGAATAAAGCTCATCACATACCCTGACCATAAAAATGGGGTCATCACTTTTATATGAAAATAGTAGCAGCATTACCAGATCTCTTCTTGGCCTTGGAGAATATGGAAGAAGTTACCTGGAAAACCCTACAGTTACAGAATACAGTAACAGCACCTCAGCAGAGGACGAGCTCCTACAGAAATACTTTGTCGAAGTCAACGCCATTTCAGACCCATCTTATCTCACAGTATACCAGTGGGAGCACTTTGAACTGCGGCGATGGAGAAAATGGATGGGGGCTAATTGGACACTTTCAATTTACGCTTCAGTAGTATACCTCCTTTTTATTTTTAGTGTACAAAGAATAATGAGAAACCGACAGCCATTTCAACTCCGCAAAGCCCTTACATGCTGGAACATCCTTTTGGCCACTTTTTCAATCATGGGCTTCCTAAGAACAGCTCCAGAATTGTTTCATGTTCTAAAGAGTGAGCAAGGATTTCACAAGTCCATCTGCGTCAGGTAAATAAATCCTTTTCTTTGTTTCCCATAAATGAATGATGTATCATCTCATCTTGCCCCAAACGCAAGCAACCCGTCTCGTGGCCTTGCAGCCGCCCCATGATTTCAATATTATCTGTACCAGCCAGGTATACACCATGCTAAGCCAAAACAAAATTTTCATATCTCAGATTGGGTAGGTCCATCCAAAAGTCGGAAATCACAAGAAATTGTTCTTGGAGGACATTTGCATAATATGAGTACTTTGAAACCCAAATCTGATCTATAGCTTTATCTATTGAGGAGTACACTTGTTGAAAGCGTGAGTTTAAGCTGGCCGTGATGATCCTCTACAACTGATTTAGGTTGTGAAGTGAAAAGAAACTGGTTTCTGCTACGCACAAGAAGTGAGAGTTTTTTGTGTTGTTATGTAAGAGAAAGGAAAGGATTTAGAGCACAAACATCCTTGTAAGGTTGTTTGTTGCATTATATTATATTTTTCCCCAAATACAGAACACAGTATGAAACCAGGTCTTTAGGGAGATTTCAGGCATACAGATTAGGTGTTTATGACCTTATGCTTCAAAAGAACGTAGAGTAAACAAATATTACACATTGTATGGGTTTGGTTTTATATGTTATGTCATCATCGTACATGACACACAGCATTAATACCCGAAATTACTATGCACCATGCACTCATAGCACGCTTGCTATTAGTATTAATGACAAGCTTTTGGTGAACTTTGTTGGGCAATTCTAGACTGAACTTTGGGATAAATTACAGTATAAATGACCAGTAAATTTGTAAAATGGCTAAGATTACTACATATTTTTGCGTTTTGTGAAATGATGTGGTTACGCTACAAATGCCATTTACAAATTCACAAGTAGTATTCATGACTCAACTCGCTACCAATGCAAATTAAGGAGATATACTTTAACAAGTTTTTATTTATTTTCTAAAATTAAACAAAATTGGTTGTAAATTGGTGTAACCATCCTAATTAATTATTTTACCAGTCAAAATATACCTTTCCAAGTATATAAGTAAACTTTTATTTACTTTGATTTGGGAAAATAATATGATTGCGTTAAGTCATCGTATTCAGCAAATAGATTCAAATAGTAAAAAACATCATGGAAAAGCACAGCTTTAATCTTGAAAGAAGTAACATAGTAACATTGAAATAGATTTTGACATATTGCTTTGTAGTAAAATGCAGTAGTGATTAATTGCATGAGTGCAATAATGATGGATGATGACGATGACTCGCAAACGATGCAATGGTCAGCAAAGGGCTACTAAAATGCTATAAGGTTCTCTGGCCTTTTTAGAAAGGTCAACTACTCAAAGCTTAGCATAGTATACTAAATAATATGATATAACAGAGACGGACAAGCAAAAAATCATCTTCCACTTTTTGTTTTGATGCGTTACTTTGTAACAGTGGAGGAAGTTATTGGTTGATTATGGAAATCGATTAACTGTTTTATTGTAATGTCATCCGGTGTGCTAGTCGCAATGAACGTACAACGCCGTTTAGTTAGATTTTGTAAAGATTCAAATGCACATTGAACTTGGCAGAAAAGTGTGCCTAGGCCAGTTACTTCCTTCTTGGTAACAAAAACAAGCATATTATTCAATGTATACAACTAAAATGGCCACTTGGCCATTTGCGTGGTAGCAAATATGTAAGCGAAATGACGCTTCCTTTAACTTGCCTGTCATAGAGTGAGAAAGGTTTTTGCATTCTGGAATTTTCATGCAAATTATAAACTCGATTTCGATTTCTCACGGAAATATTCATTTTCACATGAATAACTGAGAAAAACATACACTTTGACTAGAGTAAATTTTATTAAAAGCATTGACGTAAACCGCAGAACAATTTTATAGATAAGTGTCTGTAAAATAAAAAATAAACTATGTGTGGCCGGGTACAATTACCACGTTAGATTATATCTTTAATATTGTTCTTTTGTAAATCGGTATATCATTAAGCGCCAAATGCCTATACTTAAAATTTAGTTTACTTATTTCCCAAAGCAATATAGTTTCACTGTTAGCAAAAGAAATAGCATGGGGGCAAACATTTTATTTATCCGGCCTCTGCGAATTAGCTTTTATTCCCTATTTTACATGTGAATGAAAATAAAAAGCTACTTATTATTGTTTGCACTGCATAACATGAATTTAATGGAACCTTTGTTTTTATAATTTCCAGAGATGAACATAACCTCGCAACCGCTTTCTGGGGATGGTTAATGGCCCTCTCTAAAATGGTAGAGTTGGGAGACACAGTTTTCATCGTTTTGAGAAAACAACCCCTTATCTTTCTGCACTGGTAAGTTTTTAACGTCCTTCACTTGTAAAATGTTTTTAAAAGTATATTTTATATACATCTATCTGTTCCTCCTATGTATGCTTACTCTGAATTATTCTTCCATTTTGCGCATACAGCTATTATAATTTTCCTTATAATGCTTTTGCTCCTAATCGGTTTCATTATAAACTTATAAATTCTTTGCATTCAACGCATAAGATCTTATATAATGGTGGAAACGGGCTCATTTATAGTACTCTGTCAATCTATTGCTAAGCAAACTGTATTTTACAAATATTGGGCAACAAAAGCTCCAAATCTTTAAATGTCACGGCATTGACCCTCTCAAATCTAATATTTGAAACATGAAGGGTTAAGGTAGGTAAAGACCTTACGTGTGAAATGTTGAGCAATGATAATGCCTAAATAGTCTAAATCTATGCATTGTATTATAGGGAGGTATGCAAATAAAGGTTGTTGTTTGTATGGTTGTAGTGATAAAATTTTAATTAAAACAAAAATCTGCCTGTGCTCTTGACATTTTTCTCTTATCAAAATGTTAGAATTGCTCAAGTTTACTAATGACATTGACATTGCAGCAGAGTAAGGAATAGCATAAATATAGTTGATGTGCAGATTAGCCTGCCGCAAATAATTGAAAGATTTTTATTTAAACAATTGCATGGAACAATCAAGACGCTAGTGTTAATGATCAGAAATAGTTTGGCGATTTGATTACTAAATGATGATGACAAAAGTTGCAATTTTCATGGAAGGTTTGAATTTTTAAATGACAATAATAAGAAAGCAGTAAATATAAACTGAAAATATTGAATGTATGACATTCCAAAGTCATTTATTTTAGAATAAGTGTTTTGAATCGTTAGTATTTTGGTTACGTACACAAAACGTTATTCCTACAAAATTGTATAGTATTTGTTTGTTGAAGAGCGGTAACCTCTAAGTGACACGCACTCTTTTACACAGATAATCCTCGAAAATACCTTGCATTTACTAAAACAAAAATCAATGCAAGAAAAGGGATACATCGAATAACTCTTCCTTAAAGTCCACCCAAAAACCTCGTGAACGGTCATATCAACAAAAACAAAAAATGCAAATTTTTTAGTTTTTTGGCGAAGGCTGTAATTTTTGGAGCTCCCAAAATCTTTGTATGAGATGCGTGTATTGCATCTGCAGCACGCTTCGATTAAGAGGAGCCAAAGTCAATGTTGATCAATCAGGGATTCTTTACTGTGGGAAGGTCAGGTACTCATAGAATGTTTTTGATTAGTTACACAGAATTTATGCATATTACTATTACATTAAACACTAGTACTGACGATTAACATGCAGCATTACTGCACATTATCATGTAGATTTTTGCATTACCCCATTGAGCAGACATCTTCTTTCATTCATGCTAAATTAAAGTGAATTGTGCGTATGTGTTTAGTTGGGTAGGATCCAAGACGTAAAGTTTGGCCAGTGGTCATCACCAACAACGCACAAACTCTGTATCTTTTGATGTATAATGCCAAAGCAATTGCATGTCTGCTGATACAAGATCCACTGAATTAAAGTCGAAGGTCAAGGGTCACAATGTATTACAAACACTACGTAGGAAATTCTCAAAGGGAACTTTGTAAAAGATTATCATATTTTTGTTATTGTTGCTGAATATTTGTTCAAACTGCATACAAACTTAGGAGAAGCATATAAGATGCCTATTCTGTAGCTTAATTGATGTCCGGTTGCCGGCCGATAGATATAACTTGAGCATAAAAACAAAAGGAAGGATTTCCATGATGAACATAGCGTCACGAGAATTTCCATATATCGGAATGCGCGTAATAATTAGCAACCCTCTGTATTACCAGAAGTGGATATTAAACGGAAATTTGTATTTTTCTTCCCTTAAAAGTGTTATTATTACTCATTCATTATTCGGCAAAGGGGCATCTATTATCAAACTCAGACTTGAAACCTAAAGAAGATGCAAGGCAGAGCTCAGTAGTAGGAGTAGAAGGAGAAGGGGAAGGGAAAATGCAATTCCTTCGGCTCAGCAGTCAACAACACCAACAACAACCCTCAAGTTTAATACATGGAGACCTTGCGCTAAATAACAATCGAATGCGGTAATAAACTTCACCATGAAGCTAGTTTTGGTATTGCATATTATCCTCAAATGACAAAAACAAATATTTTCTGAAGGTAAAAATGGACTCAACGAGGAAAGCATCTTGCCAATGCATGTATGTAATTAGTGTTACATTCATATGCGGCACTGGTATCGTTTGCGTCAGGTTGATATTCTAGACAGGCAATTATTTCACCATACAATTAAAAATTGTATTGCTTTCCCATGATTGATAAATCCGCATATAAATTTGGAGTTGAATAATATAATATTGTTTTAAAACAGAAAAAAAGTTTCTAGATTGCATCAATTTAGAAATTGTTCTCACACGACAAGTTGCTCTTTTACTTTATGCCAACTATGACGCACCTGATGTATTGATTGGTTAATAATTTAAATAATGTGTAATATTTGCTTTGCTATTTTAACTTCTGGAACACAAGTTTCATTTTCAACGGGAAATACTAAACGTAATTGTTATACAAACGTCATTATTTTCGCAGTTTAGAAGTGTTAACTGTGTGGGAGATTTATTGTTTTGTTTGTAAAGTTGAAGATGGGAGAAAAATACACGTGTGGTCAAGTAAATAATGATATTTTTGAAAACGGGTTTTCTGGAACTTTTAGATGGGAAACTTAGTTTATTAAACGCTAATGGTAGTTTCTCACCATTACAAATTAAGCATTATTTTCGATTGCACCAAACGATAATCCCCTGCATGATGCAAATGAAAAATATTTATTTATATTTATACATTTTAGGTATCATCACATAACTGTGCTTATCTACACTTGGTACACGTACGAGGCCTATGAACCTCCTCTCAGGTAAGTTAAATACTTATATTATGTAATTATTACAAATAATGGTAATTA
Organism: Entomobrya proxima; assembly: GCA_029691765.1. Lineage (NCBI taxonomy): Eukaryota > Metazoa > Arthropoda > Collembola > Entomobryomorpha > Entomobryidae > Entomobrya > Entomobrya proxima. Next base: position 9,453,155 of record CM056170.1, on the reverse strand, counting down.
ATTGTATTTAATTAATTGTAATTAATTAATTTAGGTGGTTCATGTCCATCAATATGTTTGTACATAGCCTGATGTATTCGTATTACGCGTTAAAGGTAGGTTAATTAATTAATTGGCATTTAATTTTTCATCCTAAAATTATCATTGGTTGGCTATGAACCGAATTTAGTAGAATAGGTGACAATTAAGGTAAATGGTCATGATGGCGCAATGGTTATCACATTTCCAACATATATTAATTATATTTTAATATAACAATCGACAATCGACGATTTTTGTTCAAAAACCTCCGAATGCTAGCTCTCACCTTTAGGCAATAGCTAAATTTCTTGTTTCTTGGACCTCCATGGTTCATTTTGCTGTGCAGTATTCCAGACATTTCTATACCTTGAATTTCTTACTAAAGCTATTGACCATCGACGCAAATTTAGCTGTAAAATGGTTAGGTAAGAGTGATAATGACCCATTCCAGTAAAAAAAACTTAGATGGAAAAATTTCAGAAAGGATTCGATTGTCTGCAAATATCCTAGTTCGTTGCTTTTTGTTTTTACATCCAAACAAAATATGTACAGGTATCGATATAAGATAGGTGTTAATTGGTAAATAGAATTTCGTTTATCTGATTACTCTTTTTTGATTTATGTAGTCGTTGAAGGTGAAGATTCCAAGAAACTGGGCTATGATGATTACTTGTCTGCAACTGAGCCAAATGGTTGTTGGAGTAACCATCAATATCTACTCCCTCTACATCAAAGGTCAGTTTAGTTACTACTCATTAACACTACCTGTCTAATGTAATACGCATTACGTACGACGAAAGCATGAAACATCATTACGCATCTAGTGTTTACGTATCATAAATTCGAAACATGAGAACAAAGACGAACAACCAAATCATGATGCGGGTGTTCTGTTGTATTTTGACCAGAGTCAGCAAAACGTGTGCATAAGAGCAACACGTGGTAAACCTAGACAGTTGCATTCATTGAGCTTTTCCTTTCGTTTGAAAAGAGCATTTCTGTTTACCTACGCCATAAAAGTGATGCTAATTAAACCTCTTCAAAGTACTCATAATAAAATGAAAAGTTTAACCAAGTAGTATTTTAAAATTTAAAAGTAAAAAATACATAATGTTAATGGCGACGTCTGTTCGAGATATATAGATTATGAAACATATTTTAGCACTTTGAAAGAGACGCACACATGCATTTTCTAGAATTATATAAAACGCTGTTTGTAACATGCGCAACACATCACCACAGCGTTTACTAGAACCATTACCATCAAGATAAGTATGAAATAGCATTTTGTTCTTAAACTTTTCAGTTCACGATGACATATTATTTATAACTTACCTGTGCTAAGATTTATGCAAATGTCCGAACAACTTGCGTACAATGTGCGTATAGTAGTACCTAAATTTAAAACTTCACGCTTTGAATTGTCAGTTTTGCTACACCAACTCCATAAAACCGCAGTAGAATTTACAACCCCCTAACTCTTAAAGCGCTTTGTCTTTAAACGTGCTAGAAGCCCACGCTATGAGAGACACAGATAATGATAATCGTAAGTTGGAACCATAACTGTAGCCACTCATCACGCGCCATCTTCATTTCATGAGCAGATACATCAAAATTGCAGACCACGTTGAGAATAATTTTCATATTAGTTTCTTAGTTTTCAAAACGGCCATCAGTGTTCAGTTAATTATTTGAATACTCACTCACTGTATTATAATCACAACGTCTAATGACTAAGCACATTAAACATTGATCGTTAAATGAACTATATGCACTGAATATACTATTAGAAAACTTTAATCTTTTAGTTAGTTGCAGGATTTGGCAGCTAGCAAGCGCACAGCGTTAGTATAAAGTTGGCAAATACTGCATTTGAAATTAAAATAATGAACCTTCAAAAAACTGCATATCGCTGTTACTGAAACTACTATTTATTTATCATTACTCGCATTTGATTAGTCCGAATCAAATTCGTCCGATTTGTTAAAACTATTAAGAAATTTTAAAAACAATTTCAATAATTAAAAATGATGTAGAGACATCACATAATGAATAGCATCACTTTTACCATCATGTATGTACTAATTACGATGACATTGCGACAGTGGATTTCGACACTAACAATTAAATGTGTATAAAATTTAAATATTTTATGTTTAAACTTTGTCTTGCTAACTTGGTTTTGTGTTTTTTTACTGTTATCACAGCAGCTGTTGGAAGTCCATGCGCTTGTGGATGGGAAAACATCAACTTTGCCTTGAGCATGTACGCCTCCTACTTTGTGCTCTTTGCCAACTTCTTTTACTTTGCATATTTTTCGAAGAAGTCCAAATTGGCATAAGTAATCCGTTAGAAATGAACATTAGCCGGAATCGGTTGCTGGATTCCTGGAGGTGGATGAAAACGTATCTACTGCATAAATAAATAGTCTGTGGAGGATATAATAGCAGGACTTTATTTCATGGCCAAGAAAGAAATTGTATCCGAAAAATACAATTCTTTGACGTACAATTTTAAAATAGGAATTTGACCTTGTACCATTTTTATAACTCGTGTTATTGTGTCCTATTATCAACTATGTCATAATTATATTAAAAATATCAAATATTATCATTATTGCAATATTAGATCAATATATTTAGTGTCCTACTCTACGAGTAAATGTATAAACATCTACCTAGATATATTTAGGTTAGAGTTTGTTGTTACATAAAAATAATTTTATTGTTAGAATTGAATAAGCATGAGAGGAATAAGAACAATTGTTACAAGTTATTCCAAGTTGACGTAAAAGAAGCAAACAAAAAAGATTATGATTTGTTGTTAAGATATTAATTTTGTACGATTGACATTACTGTTAAAGATGTAAATAAGATGTGGAGATCTGTCGGTGCCTTTCATCCTCGTGGTTTACCGTTACTTTATTAAGAATCGAAGATTCTTTCTAATTTCCTGTTCCGGACGTCCGTGTTAGCTCATTTTTCTCCGAAATGGCTAATCCGATTTCCACCAAATTTGGTATACAGACTCTAGTGGACCTCCGACAGGACCCTTATGAATTTCAGGTCAATAGGTCAACTCCAAAGGTCAGAGGTCACCAACGGTCAAACATTTTTAAATAGGACCATATCATGTGGCACATGATTTTAGGTCCATTTTTTACCAGGATTACGAATCCATAGTCCGTTTGTTAAAATTTAACTATTTAGGCCCTGATTTGGGCCCTTAATTGTTAAATTTTCCAAATTAATGGATATATCATGTGTGACACATGATTTTAGGTCCGTTTTTGACCAGGATTACAAATATGATGTCCATTAGTTAAAATTTAACTATTTAGGTCCTGATTTGGGCCCTTAATTGTTAAATTTTCCAAATTAATGGACATATCATGTGTGACACATGATTTAAGGTCCGTTTTTAGCCAGGATTACAAATTTGATATCCATTTGTTAAAATCCGTTTATTTGTGGGCCGAAGGCCCCGCCCCGGGGTTCTAATCTTCGATTCTTAATTACTGCATTTGCTATTGCTTTATTTTGTTTTAAAATGCGTAGAAAACATTAAAGTTGCGATGAATAAGTCTGTTATATCATAAAACATTATATAAACTACCCCAGTACTAACGTGTTACTGGTGACCAGATCGTTGCATTGTTATCCATTATGTAATATTTGATTTAACTAATAAATTGATAATTATAATATTATATTTCAATAAAACATGTTGTATGACGAATTATTCTTTGATATTCAAAACTACCATCTAAAGCAATTCCAGCAACTGCACATGAAAACAAAAGGAAAATGCTTTTATTTTCAACACTTTGGAAAACAAAGCGTGATGTGCCGTATTTTTTCATTTTTAGATCTTGAACTCTGTGCAATGTAATTCCATTTAATTTTGCTTTCATTTGTATTATTGTTGCATCAACTTACATTACTCAAGTGTGTTCAAGGACTAGAGCACTTTCAGTTGGTGTATTTAGCTTTCCAAAATGCACCAGGGCTCACAATTAAACACTTTAATATCACTACGTGTTATCATTTCACTTTCTTTAAGATGCAAGCTCTTATGGGTGAAGTTATCATTTATACATGCATTCTTCTTAGTCAGATATAATTTTGTTCTATTTTTACACTGTAACCTTTTCCTTAACCCTTTCCTTTATGAAATGCTTGAAAGTGAAATCTGAATTAGGACAATATGTACAGGTAGAATCTCTGACATTCAGACT